>APFE030592331.1:9235-21736 GCA_000404065.3 Pinus taeda | reverse complement strand
AGGCTAGACTACTACAACAGCGTTGGACTACAGGTAGGATCTAAAACACTTGATTTCTCGTGTGATAAATGCATGTTTAGAGAAGGATTGCTCTTAATTGTCTTGTTTTTCACTAGAAAGTCTTAGGATTCTAGGGAGGTTGGTTTTGTCTGCAAGATTAACTCTTTCCGCATGACACCTTTCAACATGCAGCACCAAAAGAAGTCTCAGACAATTGTGGAGGAGCCACCATTGGTGAAGCAACTTCAGGAGGTTGTGGAGCAGCCACAACTGGAGAATCCGAGAGGAGATAGAGTGGAGGCATCCACTCATACAGAGACCCCAAGTAGGGGGAAACTTCAAGCCAAGTGGGTAGAGGGATCACATGCAGCCATACCTCTAGGTAGGTGTCGAGGCAATGTAGAGTGGTCGTCCCAAGGAGGAGGGGCAGGATCCTTGAGGTACCCAACCCCTTTGATTTGACTTTTCTACAGGAGCCCTAATGAGGAGTAGCAGGACTAACTGATTGGGTAGAGACAGATGTGGATGGAGCAACAGAGAGAGCTACAGTGCAGGAGTCTGAGGACTGTGTAGAGCTAGGAGGTTGCAATGATGCGAGAGGCAGGGGAGTGTTTCACTAGTGCAAGATGGCAGGGAGATGTGTACAATGGTGCGAGATGCATGGAGTGTTGCAGTAGATCATAGGTCAGATAGGGAGCACTTGTGAGTAGCAAGTAGAGCTTCAACATCAAAGTATGGTTCTAGCCCAGCAGAGAGGTCAGTGGAGAGCTTTTTTGTTTGGAGAGTTGAAGCCTTTCTTGTTGAGAGGGAGTGTTGAAAATAGCAACAAGAAATGCTAAAATAGAAGTGCTAAAAATAGCATCTTGAGTACCAGTGTTGGATTAGGCAATAGGGAATTAAAAATGGAAGTGCTAAAAATAGAATTGTGATTTTTAGCAGTTCAGGATGGATTCCTATTTTAGTCAGTCCCTCGACTAAAAATAGGAAGTAAAATTCGAATTTGATATTAACAACAGTTTGTAAATTAATTGATTAATTGATCTTGAGTTAATTAGTTAAGGAAAAATAAACTTGAACTTTATGTGAGGACATACAACAGTTTATCTATTAATTGAGGAATTTATCCTTCAGTTAAAGGGATAAGCATGAGTTGTAATTAGCTAGCTCAGTTAACTGAGTCAAGTCCAATTAGATTAATTTAACAGTTTTTTGAAATTAATGTGAGTTCAATTAGTTAATGCTTGCATGCTTGTAACTGCTACAGTTCAGATAACTGAATATTCTCTCATAAATAACTCATGCATGTCAGTTCAGAGAAAGACCCAGTTGAGATTAGAGGAGGGACAATTTACTATCAGTTGGATGGATTTTTCCTATAAAGGAAAATCATCCAAGCAAAAGGATTAAGGTTCCTTGATGATTGTGTAGTTTTAGAGGGTGTGAGATCAATGTGAGAGATTACTGTTACACTTGGTAACAGGAGGATCACCCAGGAAAAACTAAGCAAGGAAATAGGAGGCTTGGAGGGCAGAGGAGAAGTCCTTATTGCCTGCGAGAATCCAGGAGGATTGCACTAAGGGCTGGCTAGCTCTGAGAGCTAAGGCTTTTTGTAATCCTGATGTATTTCCACCTTGATATGTGAAGATTGTACTGAGAGATGGCTAGTTGTCTGAGAGCTAAGGCTTTGTATATTTCCAATTGTATAATAATACAGAGACATGGTTTTAGGTTGGTGCTTTCCCTTGGTTATATCTTCTATGTTATGTGTGATTGATTTCTCCATATCAATTATATGTGTTCTTGTTGATGTTTATCAAATTGATTAAGCTTCCGCTGAATTGATTGTAGAAGTAGATCAAGTATTTTTCTTTATGACATTGCATTATCTGGTGATCTACAGGTGGGAAATTTCTACAAGTACATCATCTTCCAAGTCATCTATCAAGGTTGAAATTGGAAACATGCTGGAAGATTTCAAAAGTGAGATGCTGCAAACCCTTACCTTACAACTGGACACTAGGAACATTAAAAGGAGGCAGGAGGAAGCAAAGAGATCCTTAGCCATCTTCTGTCATCGATACACCAGGAGACATCCTAGGAAAGAATGTCCATTGAAATCTATTGAAATTTTCTCGATCTGTGAGGAAAACCACTCCACAGACAAGTGCCCTTCTTTACCCAGACCTAAAGTTGTACATTAAGGAGGTGAAGGGGTCACTACACAACTTTTCTACATTAACTAAAGGAGACCTCCTCGACCTAGACCATACAAGCAGATCATGCAAGGGTCATCCAATGCATATTACAACTCCAACCAAACCATAGCTATATCTTCTTGGGGACCCCCTGCTTATCCTTCCTATTCTACACCCCCTCCTTAGTCCTATGCATCTCAGTATCATTCCCAGCTAGCCAGCTAGTTGTTTCAACCTTATGCTCCACCAGAACCTCAATAAAATACACCACTCCAAGGGTGGAGGCCCCAATACAATAATGATCCAACTCTATTGCCTCCACCACCTACCCAACCACAACTCCTACACTCTTCTCTATCCAAGAAACCCTAGATGCCTGCTCAATCAAATCTCAAACAGAACAATATGTAGGCTCAGCAGGAATAGTGGAGAGACATCATATCGACCTTATGCTGTGGAAATCTAGGAGATTAACCTGAGATTTGGGAGAGTTATCATGGATAACCAAACCCCCCCTCCACCTAGGGAGGTTGACGAAGAAAGAGAGGAAAGAAACATTAAAGTAAATCCACCCTTTCCTGAGAGATTAGCCCAACCACTCCAGCCTACCCCAGAAGAGACTAAACTTTTGGGAGAATTGAAAAATTTGTGTAAAGATCCCCCTTCTACATGCAATAAAATATGTTCCCATTTACAATAAGTTGATTAAGGAGAAGTGCTTCAAGCATCGAGGGAGGCGAAAAAGGGATACCCCTACCATTAATATCATTGGGCAGTTGTCTGACTTAATGTTGGGGCAGGTAATATGTACAAAATATTTGGACCCTAGAAGCCTTATAGTAGATGTGCACATCAATAGAACCATTGTCCCACACACTCTGATCAATCTTGGGGCTGTCATTAATGTGATGAACAAGGACACCATGCTCAATCTCAACCTCCAAGGTTCATTGAGGAAGACAACAACAATTTTTCAACTTGCAGATCATTCCACAGTTACCCCTGACAGAATTGTGGAGGATGCGATGGTCTCCATTGACTCCTGGGAGTACCCTGCATATTTCTTATTTCTCCAACCCAAGGCTAAGATTACTAGTTATCCTCTCATCCTTGGGAGGCCATGGTTGGCCACTGCCAATGCTTACATTAGTAGCAGAGCTGGGAACATGACCATCAAGAATGGGCATATGTTCAAGTAGTTAGTCCTATACCCTCCTCCACAACCTTCTCTAGAGCATGATTTACCTTTATGGTTGGAGGAGGAGCAAGAAAATGAATTTTATTCCACCAAAATTTATGGTTTGGAAGCAGCCATGGGAGGAGGACAACAAGATGAGGATGACTTGATTAAACACCTGCTCCAAAGTCCATCTCCCGATTCATTACCTTTAGAAGAAGCAGTAAAGGTGTTATACAACAAATTGACCTCCTCATCAACTTAGAGGGGAAAGACATGATGACTGAAGCAAAGACCACAATTACAGGCCTTGATTCCACACTAACACTAGTTGTACACTAACAACCTGCTTTACAAAGCTTGTTACCAAGCCTAAGGGTGCATTAGTGACCCTAATAACTCAAGTTGCTAGTTAGGGGACAACGTTAGTGAAACTTGGTGAAGTTCCAAGGGTTAAAGGAAGGAATTGACTCATAAATATCTAGATATTTGTTCATCAAATTACTCAAGAAAAGCAAGGAAACATCCAAAATCAACCTGTTTGGAGGATTTCTAATCCTAAAGGAGGAGGCAAATGGGAAAGAGCTAAAAAGCATGGCAAGCTCATTTATTTTTCCCTAGTGAACTCAAGGAGGAACTTGGCAACCCTAACTCAATTGTTACATAAGCAAAGTTAGGGCCATTGTGAAAGGGGTGGGAGCATTTGAAAGGATAGCCTACTTGAACTTTGAGCATTGTCTCATATCATAAGAAGTTGGCAAGAAGGGAGAGAGAGAGAGAAGTTGAAGGGGCAAAGGAAGGCTGATGAAATAGATGGTTGTAATCACTCTTCCATTATCAATACAGAACTGCAGTTGTGCTGTCTATTCTATGGTGTCGGTACTATCATTCATTAAGTTGCTTGTTTGATACTTGTTTGTATGAATAACTTAGTTGTATCCAATTATATGTTCTTTATGTATTCACGTATTAGTTATGAAGGTTGTATGATGTGATTACACTTGTCTCTTCTTCGTGCAGGACTTGATCTAGAGCTGGATTAGGGGACTTCTGCCTAACTGCATTTGTGCTCTCCAGCAAATCCACACTGATGCTTGAGGTAATCTCCTTCTCATACTTTGATAGTTGATAATTATTTATGAACATGCATGTAACTTTGTGACAATTACAGATAATCTTACAATCAGTCGAAGGTCCTAGGAAGACCTTTGAGGGTATTTTCATTCTCCATATGCCGTGCATTTTACCCCATAGCAGAATTGGCGACTCCACTGGGGACTATACATCTAGTTCCCAGTTTTCCCAGACATCTGTCAGTTTTCTCCTCCTTCTAATAGCTCCCTATACTTTCGCAATCCCTTCCCAATCCACCAAATATCTTATTGCATATTGCCTACAAGTATTCATCTCTCAATATAATCTAGAAAACCCTCTTTTTGACTGATTTCCCACACTAACGCAGGTTAGCAGACTACATAAAGCTTCATAAAGCACTGTGTCTACTTATAGGGAGTGTTAGTGGACCCATTAACTCTCTTTAGCCACTATTACACAGCGTTAGTCTCCCAATAACTTGATTTCCAACTATTTTTGTAAGCTAAAAGGGATAGGAAGGCTTCTCATGGACTAAAATAAAATATGTTACTGCATTTGCTAGCAAAATTGGTGTCCTAAAAAGTTTTTTTTGGGACATAATTTTTGTTTTTATTTCTTAAAATCATTTTTTACGAAAGAAAGACCCACATTTTTTATTCATCCTTCTGTTTAGCTACTTAAAAGCTACTCTATTTTGGTTTCAAGTAGCTATTAAGAAACATTGAAAAGAAGTATTTTGGTTATGCATGTGTTGAATGACTAAGATGAATGAAAAAAATATGAATATGTAGAATACAACTTGTTTTCATCGAATTGAAAATTTTTCAAAGCATTGTCTTGTGCATGATTTATTGAATTAGAGTCTCATCACATTTCATACATCAACTCCCCTACCGAAGACAATAATCAAGTACACATAAAATTTACCTAAAATCAATCAATAACTCTTTATTGAGAAAACAAACATTAGTGGAGGCTAGGGTCTTGGTCTAAGCAGTGTGAGTGAACTGCCCAAGGTCAAAAACAAAACTAGTGTCATTAAAAGAGATAAAAATTCCTTCTGCACTCATACTACTAGGACCACTCCAGTAAAAGCGGAGCAAAATAGGAGACAACATCGAACTGTAAGTGAAGGTAGCTCGGCTTCTCTTACAACTCCTTTAGGTATTCTATGTATTGGGGATCCCTTCAGGGATTTCAGAGCTGAGTTGGGGACTCAGGTATCCTACCCACACAGCATGCTATCTACAACTATGTTCCCCCTAGTGGTGTCTGTGATCTGAGGTATCTTTAGTGGCCAAACTTTTAGGGACTTACAAAAGGTGACTGGGACGGGCTGTCCTGGTGTTATCACTCAGGTTGTCCCTAGGCTCCTGTAGGGATACGGCCGAGGTAACCACAAACCAATATTTGGATTGCATGTTCTAGCCCACCTGCAATCAGAGAGGGCTCTCTCTTGATGATTTAAACTTGTTGATGATTTTAGGCTAGCTTTTGGTTCAGGGGTTTTTGTTTGTGTTTGGATGGAAGGAAAATGCTTTCAGGGAGACAGGAAATTCATGAAGTGATAAGTTTCAAACCATTGGGCATGGAGTCATGGGTTAGGATTACCAGTGCGTTTTCTTGGTCATAAGAGAAGTATGGAGCAGGATAGCTGCACATAACACAATCTTCAAAAAAAGGATGAATGATATGTAAGGAATGAGAGGCACTTAAGAATCTCTCACCCAGCTTAACAGAGGGAAGGATGATCTATATCTAGGGGCAATAAAGAATCCCTGGATAACTGTCTAAGGTTAGGGCAAACATGAGCCATGTGGAATTCATATTTATTCCTAAACAGAGGAAAACATAAAGAAGCAACAGAAATTGAGCATAGAGTGTATTTAAACAAATTCTAAGCTAATCTTCTTTTCTGCTGTTTAGATGGTAACTTATGAATGGAAAACAGAGGTAAGAAGCACTTATTGAGTTATGCAATATCACGAGAATTCCATAATCACTCTTCAATCGGTAAACACAGTGAACAATCCATTTTCCAAAGCTCATAAGCAGTCTTTGATTATAGAAACTATCAGGTATTACAGTGCGAGTCTCTCCTGGAGCAAAATCAGCTAAAGATAGCTTGTTGACCAACCTACCAACCAACCCTTAATACAGTATTGAGCACCCTTTTTATAGTGAAAATATATCAAACTATTTATTACAATCGACCTAAAACAGGTCTGCAAAAAGAGCTTTCTAAACCTAAAATTGTGCCAAAATTAAATGCAGGTAAATATCTATTGAATTGTGTCAGAGGTAGCTGGATCAAAAAGAGTGCAATGTGGCCCTTGGGGGCTCGATGCAGTACTTTTGGAATAACTACGCTTTGGGATTTTCAGTTCTATTTTGGTGTGAGTTAAATGTGCAATAACCGTGATTTGAGAGTTTTGAGTGGCCTCGCCCTTTTCTTTGAGTTTGCTGGAAGGTATTTAATTTTCACCTGCTTTGGGCCGCTGTTAAGATCTTTGCTGATACTCTTTGCCGCTACATTGATGGTCTCCGCCGTTTTCTGATACTCTTTGACATGCTTTCTCTCTGCAAATTTGATCTAATACTCTTTAATCTCTATCTCTGGTCTCTCCCTGTCTTCAAATCGGTTTAATTTGGCAAAATCGGGCAATTTAGAGCTTTTTCGGTGCAAAAAGGGCCAAGGAATCAAAAGATTCCCTAAATATTCCCCAATATGGCGTATTTCCCATAGCGATGCGCGATTAGCGCTTCGCGCTAATCGTGCATCGAAAACTGCCTCTGTTTCTCATTCTGGAGCTCCGAAGCTCGACTCTTGCTCTTGTGCAAATTTTCGGTTTTTTGGCTGCTAACGTCAGCATGACGTCAGCAGTACGGCTGATGATGTCAGCATGCCGATGTCAGCAGTGGGGTCCTTTGGTACGGGTGTGATGTCATCATGCTGACGTCATCAAGGTGATGTGGCAATATGGTGGGGTGACATGGCTGGGATACGTGGTAGGGTGGCATGGCCGGGTGCACGCTGGGTGAGGTGATGTGGAGGCGACATGGCATGGTGTAGTGGCACTCCTATTACGTGAGGGGAGGGTGGTTTTTCCTGTGCATCGGACCGCCTTTGGTACGAAGTTAGTTTTTGTCAGGGGCGGCCTGATGCAATGGGAGGCCGCCACCTGTCCCGGTGTACGACGGTAAAACTGTCGGACGTCGGGTGGTAACCTACCACCACAATCGGGCGCGCGATGTGAACAAGGACCATTGGATCTGGGGGAGGCGATCCGACGGTGGAAGGAAAAGGGAGATGCGTGGCGTTTAGTAAAAGCGCGCGTGTGTTAAAGGCTTAATTTTTCGCGGCGAAGCGGTTTTGAACTTTAGAAAATGGGCAAACTGTGTTTTGCGCGGTGGAAACTTATCAAACAAACATTAATAGTTTTCACAAAAGAATGCATGGGGGGGGTTATTAGCATTTTGAAAGGGTTTCCTTAGTGTTTAGAAGGGGTCCAGACATTTGGGAGTGGAAATTTTTGCAGAGGGAGGGTTCTTACTAAAGTCCAGGTGACTTAGTAATTCCCAGTGAAGTATTTATGGTTATATTTCAACCAGGGGGAGGGGATATTTACATAAGGGGATTATCTACATAGTTTTAGTATGGGGATAGGGAAAATATAGGGAGTTAAATAATAGTGTCAGTAGTTAACATGGATATGACAAGAAAGTGCTAAGCTTCAGAGATCTTAGGCTTCAAAGTGGAGATAGAACCTTATAGAGAAAGTATGGATCCTCTTTGAGTGAAGCAGATCTTCACCCAGGCTAATGACATGAAAAATGATGAAACTAAGAGATATCAAGCAGATCTTGACCTCATTTTGGGGAAATTAGTTAATTATTTGGGGGAGATGGAGAAAAGGAAGTTAGTTATGCATGTTTTGAGCTCTTTCACATAAAACTGCCTAGTGATTGTGCCCTGAGTAGAGATGACACCTTGAAAACATAGAATTGATCAGAAATCAAGATTCTGCAACCTCCAAACTACCTACCCAGCCTACTTACCTAACATTTTTTCTTCTTTGGGTTTGGGTGCACTTAGACTTGTAGACCCATCATTTCAATTTTTTCTTTTTATGCCTTCCTATCTACAAACTACCCTTTTTTCTTCCAAGGGCCCAGATTAAGCAGTTGGGCTCCTTCGATTCTCTACCTATCTAAGAATCTGCCAAGATTAAGCTGTTTGGACAGATTTTCATTCTCTATATTCTAAAACAGGAAATTGAAACCTAGGGAGACCAAGATTAGGCTGTTTGGACCTCCCTTTAACTGAAACAAAACTGGAATGACTTTTCAGAATTTGGAAAGCAGTTAGATGAACTCTGAGTAGCCTTCTTTGCTTGGTGACTGTTTAGCAAATATGGAGCATTGCAGCATGCAAAGTATGACATATTTGGCCTGTAAAATGTCAATCATGAAATATGAGTAACGTCTTGCAGCAGGAGGCTAACAGTGGCTCCACTTGGGGATGGCTTTTCCTTGTGAGAAGTTAAGAACAGCAGGTCAGATTGCCTTGATTTTTCTATCATGGTTGTGCTTTGAACTTGTTAGTGCTGACTGTTGGATTGATTTGAACTTTTGGATTGGTAACAGCTCTTTCCTTCACTTGTGCTGCTGTTAAACTATAAAGCACTGCCTACTTTCTTCTGCGTGCTTTAGCATCATGAATTCTTACAAAAATAAAATCAAAATGCTGATATATACAAACATTCTATGTACAGAATATAACACCGCCTGCTCTTTTCAATCAAAAGGATCATTGTAGTGTTTTAGCATTCGGCCATTGACAGGGCCTTCTTCAGCTGTGCTGCCATTTGGAGATCTAAGAAAATAGGTATTATTGCCTTGCACAACGCTGATAATGTATGGACCTTTCCACATAAAATCGAATTTTGCATGTTTTCCCTTGTCCTCTTTTCGTGAATCCCATCTTAGAACTTTGCTGCCCACACAGAAATCCTCTGCTTTAGCCTTCTTATCAAACATCTTTTTGAGTTTTTCTTGCAGTATTTGAGCTCTGTTGAAGACTTTCTCTCTGGTTTGCTGAAGATGAATGGTTTGATTAACTCTTCTCTGCATGTCATTTGGTTCAGCCTGAATTTCCTGCAACAGTTTAATATTAGGAATGCCCAAAGATGAAGGAAATTTGGCTTCCATGCCATATACTAGTTCATAAGGGCTCATCCCAATGGATTTCTTGGTGGAAAGTCTGTCTGCCCACAGAGCATTTGTGAGCTTCCTATGCTAGTTCTTTTTGTTTTCCTCCAGCAATTTCTTTATGATATTGATGAGGATTTTGTTGGAAGATTCGGCCAAGCCATTACCTTGAGGGTAGTAAGCTATGGAGTGGCCTAAGATAATGTGGTATTTATGGCAAAATTTGATCATCTTTTTGGATTTGAAAGAAGCAGCGTTGTCAGTGATGATTTTCTCAGGGCAGCCGAATCTAGAAAGGATATTTCTCTCAAGGAATTTGATAATGGTGGAGTCGTTGGCTTGCCTACATGGGATGGCTTCAATCCACTTAGTGAAATAATCGGTGGCTGTTAAAATCCACTTGTGTTGGCCTGAGGAAGAGGGATGAATTTCTCCAATGAAGTCGAGACCCCATTGTTGAAACCGTTTCTCGGTTGAAATGGGCTTAAGGGGCAAGGGCAGTAATTTTCTTTTCCCTTCAAAGATTTGGCATTTGTGGCATGAGACAGCAAACTTTTTTACATCTGCAAATATTAAGTGTCCTCCACAGTCCCCTGCATGGAATTCTTTCATGATGCTGTTAGTTTCATTTATAGTTAAACAATTAAGCAAAATACCTTCATGATTTTTCCAAAACAAAGCACCATCTATGACACAAAATTTTGATGATTTCATCCTTAAAAATATTTTCCTCGTTCTGGACAATCTTGGGGGAGCACATAGGTTTAACAATACAAAGCAAATATCAGCATACCATGGGGATTGTAGGAAGGTTTCACTGATCTGTGGAGTCACCAGCTCCGGTTCATTGTCCAGTTGATTAATGTCTAAGGCTTGGAAGTTTGTTTCAGACATTAGTTTGGATAAACCTTGTCCTTTTATCAGCTTCGTGGATTTTATTTCAATGTCGTATTCAAGGATGTTGGAAATCCACTTGCCTCTTTTGCCTTCTAGTCCCTCTTGAGTTAATATATCCTTTACAACAAAGTTAGGGACATAGGCAATCACGTGGGAGTATAGGATGTAAATTCTGAAATCTTTGATGGCTTTGATTAGGGCATAGGCCTGCTTTTCCATAATCTGATATTTCAAGGGTGCATCTCTCAAAGCTCGGCTAAAGAAAGAAATTGGCTTTTCGTTGCCCTGATCATCTTTTTGCAAAAGGACAGCAACTATAGTGTGTTCAGATGCAAAGGAAAAAATGATAAAATCTTTGTTGAATTGAGGACTGGTGAGGACAGGCGTCTGAGTTAGGGCAGTCTTTATACTCTCAAAAGCCTGCTTGGTTTCAAGAGACCATTTTACCTTGGCGTCCTTCTTCAACATGTTGCTCAACAGCCTTATTATCTCGGCTAGGTTTGCGATAAATCTCATTAGGAAATTGATCTTTCCAAGGAATGCTTGTAGTTCTTTTATGTTTCTTGGATAGGGGATTTGAAGGATAGCTTGAATTCTTTCCTGCTCAATTCTAATCCCATCTTTTGATATGATATGCCCTAGAAGCTTGCCTTCCTCAAGGGCAAACAGGGACTTCTTAGGATTCAAGGAAATGCCATATTTCCTTCATGTCATGAAAATTTGCCTTAAGTGCTTAAGGTGGTCTTGGTCAGATTTGGAGAATGGGGTCAGGTCATCAAGCTAAATTACAAGGAAATCATGTATCTTCTTGGCAAATGCAATATCCATTGCCCTTTGAAAGGTAGCACCAACGTTCTTCAGCCCAAAAGGCATTTTAACGTACTTGAATGTTCCCCACGGTGTGGTAAAGGTTGTCTTCTCTTGGTCGTCTTAGTGAACAAGTATCTGATTGAATCCTGAAAATCCATCTAGTAAAGAAATTCTAGAGGAACCCACTACTCTTTGTAAGATATGGTCCATTTTGGGCAAAGGGTACTGGTCTTTTAGAGAGACCTAGTTTAAATTTCTCAAGTCTACACAGAGTCTTATCTCTCCTGTTTTTTTCCTAGTGGGAACTAAATTAGACACCCATTCAGAGAATCTGATGGGTGCAATGATACCAGCTTCAAACATTCTCTTTATTTCTTTTTCAATCAAGGGAGGAAGCATGGGGTTGATCCTTCTAAGTTTCTGTTTGAACGGTTTTTTATTTGGTTTTAGGGGAATGGTATGTTGGATCACTGAGGTGTCATAGGACTTCAAGTCCTCATAACTCCAGGCAAATACATCTTGGAATTCCTTGAACAAATCCACATATTTCGGTTTTTGGTCAGGGGGCATATTTTTGGACAATTTAATCATTCTGGGATGCTCTGCTGTTCCTATGTTGTGTTCTTCTATGGCAGCATTCAAAGGTTCCATCTTTGGCTTTTTAGGCACATCATTGTCATCAAACATGTCTTCCAATGGAGTAAGGCCTGCAGGTAGAACATTACTCTTTAGATCAATAAACTCATCCTCTGCTTTGGTTGTTTCCTCTAAACAGATTTGTTTCAGTTGTTCTATGTTTGTATTGTTGAAAACAGTTGGGTTAAGGATTTGTTTAGTTATTGCAGCTGTTACAGTTAGGTGATTTTCTTCTGCTAACTGTTGTGAGTCAGCCATGGCATCCGTGTCAATGTTTGTGTTGGAAAATTCATCCTCCAGAGTTAAGAAATTGTTAATCTGGGCATCATTTCGAAATACCTGCCAATCCTTGACATTGTTAGGGACCGAAGGTCTGTGTTTTATTTCAGTGGTGAAATGGTTATTTGGTTCAAAGGGAAGCTTGCATGTGCTAGCAAAGGTTGCTAGACTGTGGGCATGAATATTGTGATCTCGTGCAAT
>APFE030592329.1:40610-63472 GCA_000404065.3 Pinus taeda | reverse complement strand
GATATTAGATTACGGTTAGTCAATGGTCAATTTTTGCAATTTGTTTTCATGTTCAACGATCATATTAGGGTTAGTCAATAGTCAATTTCATTCAACCGTTTGTAATCGTGTTACATATTAATTAAACACAATTGGTAGAGCTTCGTCAGTTTTGTTTTCTACAAGCGTTGAAGTGGTCTATTGCCACTGCGACCTTTGAAGCTCTGTTAACACTGCAATCGGTTATAATCAATTTGTTATTAAGTCACTGCAACCTTTGAAGTTGTGTTACTGCTGCAATCTGTTATCAATCAATCTATTATTAATTAAAGGCGGTGAATAATAAGTGAAATTAGTGGTCTGTGTAATCAATCAATCCATCCATAGAGATATGAGAGGTAGGAGATGCATTTACTGTGAGAAGGGCGATGTGGCCCAATTCAAGAACTCCGAAAGCCAATGTACGTCTAGAGTTTTGACTGTTTCAATTATGGTAGCTCTATGCATTTTAGTATTTTCTCTAATGCATGTGATGAGAATTGATTCTTGCAGCAATTGCAAAGACACTATCGAGAATTGTTACAGACTATGGATAATTGTTAGAGAGTACCGAGAATTTGGGAGTAATTGCAAAGACTAGCGTTATAGAGCATTGTAAAGACTATCGAGAATTGTTTAGAAAGCCTTCAATGGCTTCAATGAAATCTATTTCTGAGCTTGATCAAATCAAAGAATCATCCACTGTATGTCTAAGTAAACTTTATGATGTGGGACTTATTTCATTATTTCGTTTTGGATTAATTCAATATTTCAGATATGTTAGAGGATGTTTAAAGGTTGATCCTTACTAAAGTGTGAGGAACATTATAGGCTCTATATTTGTGGCTAATTTGAAAGCTTTCTACATGGATCTCCTCAGTAGCATGATGAATGTTGCAGCAAAAGTTCCAAGATTCTGCAAAACTTTATATTCAACCAGGGATATAGAGAAGTATTACAATGCAACAACTGAAAACCATGGAAGTACACATGTGGGAAAAATTGAAAGTCCAAATTTTGGAGCTCTGTCGGGTTGGGTGGGCGGCCATGAAAATTTTACTGGAACCATGGATATGACTTGCCCAAGAGAACACAATATGAACCCTTTTTCTTCTCAAAGTTCCATGGAACAAGCTAAAAGGGATCATCATGGTTTTTTTTCAAAGAAAAAAACACACCACATATTTCAAAAGAATGATAAGGATGATGGCTATTTCTTCATCGAAGATCACGAACCAATACAACAACATAATGCCATGAAAAATTTCGAGAACACTATAATGCCAATACTATTTCTCCTAAAGGTGATCCAATTTTTGTAAAGGATTATGAGAAGAAAATATGAGAAATCTCCTCAAGGGTTTCAACTACACCCACATGAATTTTGGTGGGTAATTTGGGCAATTTTGTTAGTTGTGGGAGCATTAATATTAATATTGATATTTCTAATGTATACGACCGGTCAAGATATTGGAGGTGATTGTAGCCCATGCAAAAGTAGAAATCGAAAATAGAATCCACTTCACGTCCCTATAAAATGAGAATAGAATTCAGTGAGTATGGGAGGTGATTACGTAGATATCTTAGCCCCCAAAGAGGTATGTTATTCTCATCCCTTTGATAATTAATTTTTGTGTTTTTGTTTGAATGCATTGTAGTTAATTTGATATTGTGTATGTTTCCTTGACTTTATCATCTTTCTCCAAGTAAGATGAACTTTGCAACATAACTTCTCATGGATAGAATGATGAACGTTGCAATAGAAGTTTCAAGATTTTGCAAATATTTATATTCAAAGGAGGGCTCTAGAGAACTATCTAAAAAATTTAAGGGCTAAAAACCATGGAATGAATATGTGAAAAATTAAAAAGCCAACTTCAAGAGCTCCACCGAATTGGCATGGCCATGGAAGTTTTATTCATTCCATGGATATTTTCCTAAGAGAAGCAATATGAACTCTTATTCTATTTTAGATTCTCAAGGTATTGAACATGAAAGGGATCATGGTATTTTTTTTTTTCAAAAGAAAAATAATACTTTACATATCTCAAAGGAATGACGGGAACATGATTATTTATACATTGAAGATGAACCAATACCTGATACAATACAACAACCTAATGGCAACAATCATATTTATTTAAGAACAAGAAAATTCTATTTATGAAGAAATTCATAATTATCCAAATCTTGATCATATTTTTGCATGGGATGATGAGAACAATCAGGAAAATAATAGAAATCTCCTCATCTTTTATGGAGCAGACAAAAATCATACAAATGAATTTACAGGACCTGCACATTAATGGCATCTATAAAGGGCTTATATTTGAACTAAAGCCAAATAAATTATGGTGCCTTATTTGGGCAAGTATATTAGTTGTGGAAATGCTAGTATTGATATTTTGGATGCATAAAGTTTGAAATCCTCCTAAAAGTATAAGCAAAAACATGCTCATAGAAAAAATAAATTCACAACACAAACTTAGAGGTGATTATAGCACTGTTCTCGTAGGGATAAATTCTTACTCTAAATAAGGCTTTGGTTTCTCCCATCAATCATATAAAGCGCTTGACATCCATACCTAATGATTAAAAAACTTGTGAGGGAAATAACATATTTCTCAGAGGCCAACCCTCTAGAGGAATTGTGTTGTGCTCTAAGGAAATTTTCATGGCTGTAGATGCCTCAAATATTTATTTAGCACATAAAGAATGACCTTCTTCCTTCTATAATTTCCAATGACTTAGGAGACATATCTACTACTCAAAGCCACTTATTACCAATAATATCCACAACAATATTGATTCCATCAAGAGGTCATGTGTGATTGTTCAAGGAATATTTCATGAGTCTAAATGGTTAGAAGCTTAATTTAGGACCTAATATTCATGTTTCCTCTAATAGCCACATCTAGGGCCACACTACTCACACCCTAATCTCAAAAATCCAAGTGGTACCATACTTTGATGAAAATTATGCCCTTAATAGTTTATTTTTGGTGGCTCAAAAAGTTACATTATTATCCCTAGAAACAAGAAGATTTCTTTGAAGGACCTAACACTTTGCTTTTATTCCCTTGCGGTATATACAATTTCCATAGACACACGCTTAATGTTCAAAAACTCATAATGTCAACCATCCCATCTAAAGAGCAAGGATACCATTGAAAGGTCCTCTATGATGGGTCAAAAATCTGTTGATGACCCTATAAGATTCCTTTACCATATTCTTGTTACACCTACCATGTGAATGTTGATTCAAAATATTGTGTGTATTTGTTGTAGGAATATGCACATGCTCTAAAAAAATATTTAGATTCCTTCCTTTTTTTGGTGGGAGCAAAAACTTTAGTATACATATGATGTTTTGATTGCCTCAAATTTAGGTTCAAAATTAAATACCTAGTGGCTTGGGTTACAAATACATCGAAATATTTAGTTTTTTTGAATACATCTCAATATCACTATTTTCACATTATTTTTTTAATAGGATACACAAATATGTCACACATGAAACTACACATGCAATAGAGTCCCTAATAAGTATTAGAATGCTCCATATATAAAATGGAATTTTTTTTTTTTTTTTTTTTAACATTTTTTTATATTGACATATATGAGGGTCTTAAAATACATAAATATTTTATCCCTGTAATAACGTTTTATCACCTTAACCATTTTTAGAATAAGATATATTGTGTAATAGTATAGGTTGAGATGTACAATTGGAAAAAAAAGTTTGATTATGTTAATACCCTCTTAACCCACACTGATGTAAGACCTTGTAATATCAAGGATATAATAAATTTCGTAATTTTAAAAATAAAAAAAAATAACATTATAAATTTAGAAAAGATAGCCTTTCATAGGAACATTAAGTTTTCTACAATTCCACAAATATTTTAAATGCAATTCCATTATTTAAGTACTCAACACCTACACTAATAGAAACATTTGCATTATATTTTGCATGAAAAATAACATATCACTATTATAAAAACTCAAATTTCACATAGTCATATACAAATACCGTAAATACAAAGTATATATTTAGAAAGATAATTAAATTTCCTATCTTTTATGATTTTACACCATATTAAAATCCATTGTAAAATAACCTTGAATCATCCCTCCAATTTAAGAGGTTGATGTTTTTCCAGTTTTGCATTGCCAACACCCTATAATTTCAACCACAAATTATATTATATGAAATTTCAAATATTACAATGTCAATTTACAAATTAATATTGGTTGGACTACAATTTACACATGAAATATTGTTTCATCACTTCAGAATATTATCGTTGTGTTTCGAATGCATTGCAAGTGAATTCACCAACTCTAAAGACTTCACCATCAATATGTATGTGTGTGTCTCATGTTGGATATTAGCTTTAAGAGTATCACTAGTCCAGCTCTCTATTGGCTCCAAAATGGCTTCCACTCCACCAGGACCCTGCAAAACATTTGTTTGATAATTATTTAGATTTCACATCTTCCCATCATGTCGCTGATGAGTCCACCAAAATGGATTTTGTTTCGACACTTGATATTGTTTAAGCTTGTTCATACCCTCCAACCTTTGTCATAAGCTAGTGCGTGTCTATCTTTTTGAAAGAGAGTATTGATATGAGTAATACCTCTATCCCATGAATCCTATAATATCCAAGAAAAATAAGTAAATGTTGTAAACAAATTAGGTTCAATAATTATAAAGAGAATACAGTAGAAAGCATACCTCAAGATCCTCAAGAGTTAATTTTCTATTCTGAGCTTGTGCTTCCTACCTATTTAAAGCATATTCAACCCAAATACATTGAGATTCAATGATGTCACTCTCTAAGGGCTTCCATAGACCATATCTATTGTGACAAGTGAAAATGAGTGTGAATGAGCTTCTCCGTGTGCCTTTATAATTTTATTTTGGTGTCTAAGTGATTGATGAGATAGGATGGTGCACCTCACCAATTCACTTTCTTTTTTAGCTTTGTAGCCTTAGGACCTATCCTTGTAACTTTAGAACCTTAGGAACATTATTACATATAAAAACATAAATTACATTTGAAATCAAGTATTATTAAACAAATTTACCTGATGCCACTCCTCATTTGTCAGATTTATACATGAAATGATTGATTTTGGGACCTTAACTCTAATGACCTAATGGTGACACTGAGTTGAATGGAGACCATGATGATGTGACTGAAGTGATGTTAATGATGTTTTCATGATGGTAGACTCAACTGAGTGATGAAAGTGA
Organism: Pinus taeda; assembly: GCA_000404065.3. Classification (NCBI taxonomy): domain Eukaryota; kingdom Viridiplantae; phylum Streptophyta; class Pinopsida; order Pinales; family Pinaceae; genus Pinus; species Pinus taeda. Next base: position 58,191 of record APFE030592329.1, on the reverse strand, counting down.
CCGACATATGAAATTCTTGAGAAAGTGGAAATAGCCCTAGACACACTAGCGAGTGACCAAATTTTTATTTGGAGACTCACTAAAATGACAAAAAATTGACTTGAAACCCTAACAACACCTTATAAGAGCATATTTGATCACTAGTGACAGGCTGAATTGACTGACACTTACACCCCATACAAGCTCATTATTGTTATTGTTGCGCCCTTATATTATTATTGTTATGTAGGTTCTAATTATATTGTGACCCATTAGACTCCTATATATATAAAGGAGGCCTTTTCATTTGTATCATCCAAGAATTGTTCATTTATGTAATGTATGTTGGGTCCTAAAAATGTCATTCATTTCCATTACACTTTCACTATTATGTCCATTATATCACCTCCATTTCACCACATTCATCCCACTTTCATTATCATTGGGCCACATTTACGTTTTTCCAAACTCTATTAATTCTAAGCCTTTTTTAAGTGAATTTGTGGTTAAAAATTAGAAAATAATGTGCATATGCTTATACCTAACAAAGGGGATGAGATTGTTGACATGTGTAGGTTAAAAGGAGGCTTCTAGAAGACCTTTATGTGGTACCCTAAGGCCAAATTCGAATTTGAGTGGAGAGAATCATGGGATCATGAAGATATGTGTCACATCTCCTAATTATATTGAGACTCTAAGAAGACATGTGTTTTATTAGTTCCTATTTTGATTAGGACTCTAGAGATAGAGGGAGAGATTCATGGACTCTCATTAATGAGATGGCTTGTCATCTTTTTGTATAAATAGGAGATCTATATCCTTCATTTGTTAGCTTAGAGTTTAGAGTTGGTAGCTTGGAGCTTGTAGTTCTTCTTTGATGGCTTTGGAAAGCTTTGTTGTACTTTGTAATTTTGAAGAATTTGAATAAAGCTTTGATGTTCTCAACATGGAATGAGATACGAAGTAGATATCATGGAGCATATTAGAATGTAAGGTAGAGTAGATTTTTTTTTGTAGTTTTGCTTTGATTTCATTCAAGTATGTTATTTCATTGTTTTCAAGTTTAATAGTTTAGATTTTCCATTCATGCAAGTTTAATTCATGCAGGTGTGTTCAACCAGTTGATTGTAGATTAGTTTTTCTTTACATGTTCTTGTATTTGCTTATTAGTTTTTTCTCGAGCTTTTTAATGTAGTTTTTGCATCAAGTGGTGATTTGAGACTTGCTTCCTCTGCTGAACTTTAGTTTTAATTCCAGTTGTTATGATTTTATTTTAGTGAGATTTGTTTACTGCTTTTAGATATCTTAGATATTAGTTCTTCATGCTATATGATGATATCCGGTGCCTTTAGCTTAACCCCGTTTTAGAAGTTAATTGGCGAGCTATTGTGATTATAGGTGAAGTAATTTGATTTTACTTTCATTATTCTGCATGTAGATAGTTTAAATATCAATTCTTCATGCTATATGATGATATCTCTGGCGCCTTTAGCTTAACACCATTTTAGAAGTTAATTGGTGAGCTATTGTGATTATAGGTGAAGTAATTTGATTTTTCTTTCATTAGTCTGCAAGTAGATAGTTTAGATATCAATTCTTCATGCCATATGATGATATCTCCGCTGCCTTTAGCTTAACCCCATTTTAGAAGTTAATTGGCAAGCTATTGTGATTATAGGTGAAGTAATTGATTTTGCTTTCATTAGTATGCAATTTAGATGTCATTCTTTTCATGCCATATGATGATATTTTGGAGTCTTTAGCTTAACCCCATTTAGAAGTTAATTGACGAAATATTGTGATTATGGGTGAAATCATTGACTAGTTTCCAGTTTATTTACTCTTTGGTTTTGAGTGCAACAGTTTATTAGATTTCAATTATGCAATTAGGATGAACAACAGAGATAGTGACCTCATTTTTAGTAGTTCATTTTTAGTTTGGTTTATGTAGTTGCATGTTTATACTCTTATTCAAGTTTTGATTTTGTAGACAACATGTTTTAAGATCTCTTAAGTTCAAAGTTTGGAAATTATCAGAAGAAGCATAAACCTTGTCTTAAACTCACATCCACACTTGATCTTTAAAAACATTCTTAAAACTTTAAACTAGTATTTCCATTGCATTGGAACACTTTAGGAGACCAACAATAACAAAATCCAAAAACAACATAAAATATAAACCAACGAAGTAAGAAAAAAGGTTAACTAAGCACATATGGTGTACCACACTTCATCAGTTTACGATACCCGGATTGATAATTTATGTAGAGAAATTTAAGACATTAAATTGACTAGACTTTTCGGCTCCGTTGTCGGGGAAGTGTAATTAGGAAACCTTATTTCTTACATCTAAAAAAAAATAATAATTTCTTGAGTATGCTCTCCTCCTACACTTTGTGTGATCCGGAGGATTAGAAAAATAATTGTTATGTTAAAAAAAAAAAAGAAGAGAAAAAGGGGACAAAATAAACTTCATCATTTCATTTGATTTAATAATGAAAAAAACAATAAAAAAATTTAAAAAAATGAAACCCAATTGCTCAACTGTCCAAGATTGACTAGTTATGGTTTGTAGTGGTCCTCAAAACACTGTGTCCTGTTTTAATGAGATTCTGCAAATTAGCTGCGAAAGGCAGCGTCATTCCGCAGCTAACTGTGAATTCCACAACTAATTCCAAGGTTTAGGAGGTTACAGGCATCCAATGAAGAAACCAACCACATGGGCATCTCCCAAATTGTCTCGACATGGATCTTATCCTAGTCATCCAACTCAGATTAATAAAAAAATCAGCTTAAGACCTCAGTCAAAGCCCTGTTTTTAGCATATTTACCTTGAAGTCTTTGTTGCCTGAAATTGAAAATAATTAATCATTTTTATAAAATTTCACAATTTCAGAGAAGAAAAAAAAGGAAACAACTAATGGCTATCTCCAATCATAGTTTTCACTGTGGCCTCAATAGAAAATCTTCATTCCTGTCTGAGCTTTGGCCTTGAAATGAACCTGCAAAAAAAAAAGAAAAAAAAAAAACCTCCAATAGCTTCCTCTAGTTGTTTGACTGACTCTTGTAATCAGCAATAGCAGGCCAATACTAGTGAAAATCTTCAACACTCATTATAAAAAAAGAGTCGATTCTGTATAAAAACATCGAGGATGGATCCTTTATTAATCATATGGGTATGAATCTGTCTGCCCTCTGCAAATTTTCTCGCTTCAATGCGGAACTGCAAGAGACATAGAATTGTTAGTTTATGGGAATCCATCCAAAACTTGGTCCAATCGTCCCTCCTGGCATATTTCACTGATGTCCACACCATAAGATTGATTTTCGTTTTCTGTCTCGGGGCAATCAACATTGCACATGGCAAACCCAAACATATGTGTTTTGAAGTACGATTTCTTTAGTATGTTTCTGGGATAAAACAAAGGTCTGAGATCTGAGGTTTAGATCACTATTCATTTTCTTTCTCTGTGCTGAAAATTGCAAATCAAACCAAAAAGCCGAATGCAACAATTCATAAAAGTGCAGAATAGTAAAAACGTTAATCCACAAAAACGCAAAACAGGAAAAAATGTCAAACTTAAACTACATGATCCACACAAACAGAGATGAATTTGGGAAAAATAAAACATGGGTTTTTTCGACAATAGAGTCAGTTAGATAACCCATAAATCGTTTTAAGGAATCTGAAGTAGTTTGGGAGATCTCCTCAGTTCTTTGAAGCCTAGTTTTGTAGACTACGAGAGAAAAAAATTGAATCTGAATTAATGAACTGATAGTTTGATTTAATTTGGTTGTCTGGGGAAGGGAATTCCAATTTGGGAACCTAGTATATGCTAGCATTCAATCCATGTGGCGTCTAAGAACCCAATTCAATTCATGCAATCTCCGTTTTGAACTCCATGACTCGTACTCAACCAGACTTCTGCACTTAACATCTGTCAAACGACTAAATTCACGACATAACCTATTTGTATACGACTCTCAGACCCTGATTAGTTGTTCACTACATAGATTTTTTTTCCCCTTTTCATATCTTCACAGCCTCTACATACACAATCGCTCCGTTTTCATACTACCTACGTATAACAATCACCCTGTTTTTACACAGTCTATGCATATAATTACTATATTTTCACATATTCTATCCATACGAGTTTTCTCGCTTCAAAAATCCATCTTCATTTCGTACTCAGTTTTTTTTCCAGTTCCATACCCATTATTGTTCTCCATGGTATTCTTCATTTCCTATTCATACAACCGTTTTTCTTCTACATAACCACTTTATTTTCATATATCCATCTTCTACATTGGTGTTTACGATGTAAAAAAAGACAGAATGGGTCTCATTGTGAGGACAAAGCCCGAAGGAGTCATCAAAGTTGTTGAAAAGATCATACATTTCCATTACTCTGATATATTTTCATCACTAAAACTGTTTTGCTTCATATACCATTTACAAAGTTTTTTTATTTTTCAGGCAGACTGTGAAGAATATTAAAAAAAATATAGTAGATCATGAATAATTGGTCTTGTGCACCAGCTGTGATCTTAGGCTCTCTCTCCCTGGCACTTGGCTGCATAAATTCTCTTTTCCAACAACTTAAATCAGAAAACCAATGGTTGGCTGTCTTTTAACTGCGGAATTCAGCCTTATTCTGCAGCTAACTGGCAATTCTGCAACGATTTTCATACTTCTATAGGTTATAGGTGTCAAGAGACGAAACGAACCACATGGGTAGCTGGGAAATGTCAGTACATGGATGGTGTCCTATCCATTTAATCCAAATAAATGAAAAGACCTCGGTCAAAGGGAAGTCTAGGTGTGTGTTATCACTAAGTCGCCACATGTCAAGAAAATAAAAATAATTTTGAATCAATGAAATGAATAAGTTATTTGCTCACTTTTCTGAAGGTATTTATTAATTTTGGACTGATGATGAAAGATGAATGGTTAAATTTTTATTCAATATTTTTAGCTACAGAAATTGCGCATGTTCCGCAGCTAAAGTCATTCTGCAACTGTTCTCCAATTTCGCAGCTGAAAAACCTCATTGTTCAAATCAGCCTAACATTCTCATACGAAATCAGATTTTGATGATTCAAGTATCATTGGAAAGATCTCAACAAGATATACACAATGAGAAATCCATCATTAGAGTTTGAAATGGTAAATAATGAAATAGCTTGCTGAAAAGAAGCAACATTCAACTTGAGGCACTCATTCCAAAGCAAGTATAAATTCTTTTGATTTTTCCTTTGAGAACTTGTTTTATTAATACAAATTCTTAGTTTTGTGTGTCAATTTCATAACTATAGAGATTGATCACCTCTCTCCTTGGATAATATTAAATTCCATTGCAGAAGAAGTACTAGTTTTTTTGCAGGTTCCAAGAGGAAGGACAAATGACTACAAGAGAATGGTGTTTCTCTAAGAGACCAATTTGTTTCATAAGAGGATGATCAACAACAAGGAGGAAATATGCTAATACAAAATTAGATCCAAGCACTTGAAAAAATTTCAGATACTATTGTCTCCATCACATCCATACCTCATAATAAACCATTCACCTCATTTCACTTCATATTTTCCATTTACATTCACATACAGTTTCCATCTCTTTTTGTCCATTCATAACCCACAAATAAAAGAAAGAGGCTCATTCACATGCTTATTTCCCATTTCCATTTCTGCTCTCCATTGCCATATTCCATTTTCATCTTCCCTTTCCTGTCATTTTCATTCCGCAAATAAGCCCTGCTTCAATGAAAATTATTGAGTCCATAGTCCTTTGAGTCTAAGTTCCTTGTAAAGACATCTTGAGGCTTGCATGCCTTAATGTCAAGTTCTCATGTTGACAAACAATGGGAATACATTAATGTCCCTTGTTCATCAGATCTTCTAGGTGACTCGACATCGACAAAACTATTCGTACCTAGCAAGATGTGTTTGGACATCTTGACTCTCATTGTCATCAATGGTGAGAGTTCTCGTGTTGACTAGTGGCATCCATTAATGGCCACTGAGTCAACAATTTCCTGCTATGTTCGACATCAGAACATATTTTTACATAGTAGGAATTGTGCCAATGAGTTTTGAAGACATGAAGACTATTATTTTCAACAATTTAGAGCAGATTCAACAAGTCTTAGTAGAAGTAATAAAAATTCATCTTAACTCTTTATCCATGAATCTTCTTGTTCAGCCACTTGAAGAAGAATATGATCAGAATTTTGCAGCCACTAGACATACAACTCATCCATTCCAAAGGGTAAGTTAAGGTACGCCATTTCTAACTTTTGACCATAGAATTCCATAAAAAGCTAGAATGATAATTGTTGCAAAAACATTTCTCTTTCTCATTTCATAAAATTTCCCATATCATCAGTTGGGGGGGGGGGAAGGGAAATACATTCATCTTCATATTTTTCCATGTCCATATCATATTCAGAAGCCCACATACTTCCAACATATATTAACTATTACATTTCTATTATGAGCATACAATGGCTTTTCAAAAAAATGCTTAAAGGATAAATTGGATACAAACAAAATCATGGTTGTCACACAAGAGCCAACCATCATGCAAGCCAATAAATATATACTTTGCAACAATAATCAAAATATCATTATGCAAAGTTCAAAGATCAAAATAGAATGCAACAACAAAAAAAATGGTTGTAACACAAGAACCAACCATGTTGCAATTCAAGTAAAACACTTTGCAGAAATATGAAGTTATCAAATGATATCATGCAAAGTTAAGCCAAAGATCAAAGATCAAAAGAATTAATGTAATATATATTGCATGAGGACATGTAATAGCTTCAGTTGGGGGGTATGTTGGGTCTTGAAAATGTCATTCATTTCCATTACACTTTCACTATTACGTCCATTATATCATCTCCATTTCACTACTATGTCACCACATTCATCCCACTTCCATTATCATTGGGCCACATTTATGTTTTTCCAAATTTTATTAATTCTAAGCCTTTTAAAGTGAATTTATGGTTAAAATTTGGAAAATAATGGGCATACGCTTATACCTAACAAGTGGGTTGAGATTGTTGACATGTGTAGGTTAAAAGGAGGCTTCTAGAAGACCTTTATGTGGCACCCTAAGGCCAAATTCGAATTTGAGTGGAGAGAATCATGGGATCATGAGGATATGTGTCACATCTCCTAATTGTATTGAAACTCTAAGAAGACATATGTCTTATTAGTTCCTATTTTGATTAAGACTCTAGAGGTAGAGGGAGAGATTCATGGACTCTCATTAATGAGATGGCTTCTCATCTTTTTGTATAAATATGAGGTCTCTCTCTTTCATTTGTTAGCTTAGAGTTTCGAGTTGGTAGCTTGGAGCTTGTAGTTCTTCTTTGATGACTTTGAAAAGCTTTGTTGTACTTTGTAATTTTGAGGAATTTGAATAAAGCTTTGATGTTCTCAACATGGAAGGAGATGTGAAGTAGATGTCATGGAGCATATTAGAATGTAAGGTAGAGTAGATTTTATTTTGTAGTTTTACTTTGATTTAATTTAGGTATGTCATTTCATTGTTTTCAAGTTTAGATTTTCCATTCATACAAGTTTAATTCATGCAGGTTTGTTCAACCAGTTGATTGTAGATTAGTTTTTCTTTACATGTTCTTGTATTTGCTTATTAGTTTTTGCTTGAGCTTTTTAATGTAATTTTTGCATCAAGTGGTGATTTGAGACTTGCTTCCTCTGCTGAATTTTAGTTTTAATTATAGTTGTTATGCTTTTATTTTAGTGAGATTTGTTTACTGCTTTTAGATGGCTTAGATATCAGTTCTTCATGCTATATGATGATATCTCCGGTGCCTTTAGCTTAACCCCGTTTTAGAAGTTAATTGGCGAGCTATTGTGATTATAGGTGAAGTAATTTGATTTTGCTTTCATTAGTCTGCAAGTAGATAGTTTAGATATCAGTTCTTCATGCTATATGATTATATCTCCGGTGCCTTTAGCTTAACCTCGTTTTAGAATTTAATTGGCGAGCTATTGTGATTATAGGTGAAGTAATTTGATTTTTCTTTCATTAGTATGCAAGTAGATAGTTTAGATATAAGTTCTTCATGCTATATGATGATATCTCCGGTGCCTTTAGCTTAACCTCGTTTAAGAAGTTAATTGGCAAGCTATTGTGATTATAGGTGAAGTAATTGATTTTGCTTTTATTAGTATGCAATTTAGATGTCATTATTTTCATGCCATATGATGATATTTCCGGAGTCTTTAGCTTAACCCCGTTTTATAAGTTAATTGACGAAATATTGTGACTATGGGTGGAATCATTGACTAGTTTCCAGTTTCTTTACTCTTTGGTTTTGAGTGCAACAGTTTATTAGATTTCAATTCTGCAATTAGGATGGACAACAGAGATAGTAACCTCATTTTCAGTACTTCATTTTCAGTTTGGTTTATGTAGATGCATGTTTATACTCTTATTCAAGTCCTGATTTTGTAGACAACATGTTTTAAGATCTCTTTAGTTTAAAGTTTGGAAATTATCAGAAGAAGTATAAACCTTGTCTTCAACTCTACATCCACACTTGATCTTTAAAAGTAATTCTTAAAACTTTAAAATAGGATTTCTATTGCATTAGAACACTTTAGGAGACCAACAAGAACAAAACCCCAAAACAACATAAACTATAAAATAACGAAGTAAGAAAAAAAGGTTAACTAAGCACATATGGTGCACCACACTTCATTAGTTTACGATACCTGGATTGATAATTTATGTAAAGCAATTTAAGACGTTAAATTGACTAGACAATGTAAATGAGGTTTCCCCCTCGAAGAGGATAATTTTTAAGTCTTTGATCTATCTTTTCTTCTATTTTGTGAGTTGGTTGCATAACAGATGCTCAACACCCTTATCTAGCATCTTTCTTCATACATTGGAGAGGAAGTCTTGGATGGCTCGAGTTGGATGGTTTGGAGGAAGGTTTTGTTAGCATGTTTGGATTGGATCAAGTTGTAGCTTCCTTACACTTGCTACTTACAGTTAATAAAGATACTCATGTCTTGTTTCCAAATTGCATTGTTCCTTTTATGAATTTTAATTTATGAGGCCTATGATGATTTATCATGTATATATGCTTGTACTTTGAATTCTGTGATCTCCTCCTATCTCTGTGACTAATTTTCAAATCTACACATCTTGGAGGTAGTAGAGGGTTTGGACCGTATGAGACCTACTTCAAATGTAGGACCTCTGGGTATGTTTTCAATCCCTACCTTTGTGAATTCGAGTGTTTGGCATGATTGGATGAGTTCTCTTCGTTGTCCTTTTATTATACTCTGTGGGGGCTCTCAACCCTAGCCATTAGGAATTCTTCCCTACAATAATGTTACTCCAAGGCTCTATACACCCTCTAGGCTAACTGCTAAAGCACCAACCTAATAGTTATACTGCTCCAGGGGTTTGAGGCACCCTCGAGGACACAAACTGATACAACTCTAGCTAAGGTTCCAGTGCAACAATCACGTTACTATAGGTCTCCAAACACCCTCCAAGCTAATTGCCAAGGTGCCAACCCAACAATCATGTTGTTCCAGGGCTGTAAACACCCTCCAGGCCATGGACCAATAAAAATCCTAGTTGGTCCACAACCAAAGATTAGGGTTCACTCACTAATTGCTGAGGACTGAATTCCAAAACCATTTTTCTAATCAGAACACTCTTCATCATAATTATCATCATGGCCTTTTTCTTGAAGATGCATATATTTATATACTTTCCACTACATGGATTCTCTCTTCCATGTTGCAGATCCTGAAGCGAAATGGGCCCTTGGTGTCTTCAACACCAACACACATTATCCAACATTGTTGCCCCTTGTCATTGTGGAGTTGTATGCCCCCATACCCTTACCATGGAGTGGGATCTATATCGTGACTATTTTATATTACTTTGTTATACATATTTACATTAGTTACATCATATTGCAATGCTGCCACATTGGCCGCTTAGCCAAAACACGCATATATGTTTGGGCATATTGGTCTTAAAACATATCCAGTCGTATCTACATGGACATGCAAGCCACATACCATAAGTGAGCTCATCATCCTAACCATTACATTTATCGGGCTCACGAGCCTATATCATTGTGGATGTGAATGTTTGGGCATATTGGTCTTAAAACATATTGAGTCATATCTACATGGACATGCAAGCCACATACCATAAGTGAGCTCATCATCCTAACCATTACATTTATCGGGATCACGAGCCTATATCATTGTGGATATGTTCACATCGTCATAAATGGGTAGGGGTATTGCATGTTCGGATGATTTCTACAACTATGCATTAGTAGTGTGAAAACGGGGATAGTGTCATTATGTAGGTGCTCAATATGGAGTTGACATTTGATCCTTTTAAAATAAAAGTAAAATATTATCTAAATAAAAAAACTAAAATAGACTCTAAATAGGAAAAACTAATGTAGTTTATAATAAAACACAAAAATGAATACGTGGTTTATATCGAAGAGATGTGATAAAAATATTTCTCTCACACTCAACCATAAATTAATTATTTCATTGTCCAATTGAAATAACATAATTTTATAGTAACTCTAGAGAGATAAAATAACTAAAACTAAAAAGAGAAAACCTCATATTTTCACTTTTGAGTGTGAAACGAATGAATAATTCCTATTCTTTTAAAAAATATTTTAATACGACACTTAAATAGACTATTTGAGTATATATACTAATTAATTTATTTCAAAACCAATTTTATACATATGCATACACGGAGAAGATGTATATTAAAAAAATAAATGTAAATAAAAAAATAAAAAAATTGAGAAGGAAAATATCTATATATATATATATGTATGTATATTTCATTTAATTCTTAATATACAATTAATATGTAACATTTAAAAACTATACTTAATCATTAAAAGGGATGTATATTAAAAAAATAAATGTAAATAAATAAATAAATAATTGAGAAGGAAATATATCTATATATATGTGAGTGTATATTTCATTTAATTGTTAATATACAATTAATATGTAACATTTAAAAACTATACTTAATCATTAAAAGGGATATATATATATATATATATTATTATATATAATATTATATATATGAAAAATTGTGTAGATATTATATAAAGTAATTGTAAAAGGTAAACAAGTATTTGCAAAACGTTTAGTGTAGTCTCACTATTTTACATTGTCTCCATTTATGCATTCTGATGCAGGAGCATCCAGCTCACTGTAAATTGGGCAAAAAGAATTCCACCCAGGTTCGAAGGCTAGTGATCGATTGGACTGTTTAATTTTTACGGAAGTAATTTTTTCTTTTAGTTTGTTTTACAAAGGCAGTGAATTTAGACATCTCTTTTTATTTCAGTTAGAATTATTGTAGCTCAGTTATTAGTTAATGAATGGTCCATTAAATTAGGGAAATAAGAGCCAACTTCTCCTACAAGTCTTGGAATGCCAAATGATTATAGTTATTAACAAAATAGTATTTCTGTAACCATATTCTGTATCAGTTGGATTAACTGTAAACATCAACTGAAAACAGAGAAGTATAAAAACAAATCAAATGTAACAGAGAGGGGTTGAGTTGAGTGGAGTTGAGTTGAATATTAAGGAAAAAAAGAAATAGAAACAGTCAGAGCATTCAAACAGAAAGATATTTGTCCATCTGTAACATCTGTATAAATAATTGTCTAAGTGAATTTACGTTCTTTACTATCTGTTAATTTACCATACGAATAATATTCATCAATTTGCTGTTGCAACTATTCAAATATGAGTCACGGTCACCTAATAAACAACCAGATAAAGTCTTGGTAAATCTACAGCCATAAAAGACATACGGCAATACTTTTATTTCGCATACAGTCGAATCAAAATCCCAGTACATACATTAGAAATTGAAGGTGAAGAAGTCGAGTATGAGGAACAGCCATTTCTTCCAGTGTTCGAAGACATAACAAGCAACCAACGAACATAGACGAAATACCAATGCAAAGAGGTAACAATACTACACATTTTTCTTTTCATTTCAAAAATTTCATTTAGAAAGCCGAAAGACCGCAATTATAGTGACCATTGGAAGAACCAGACCAATACTACGAAAGACAAAGTCCGCTAATATATATACAGAGCAGAGTACGACATATAGTCGGAAAAGCTTGTAAACCAGAAAACCCAAAATCGGGGTTTGACCAAAATCAACCAACAAGTGGCTCCCAACTCTTATACACTTAATACAGGAGCAAACGAAAAACAAATACAGCCGAGTAAACGCATACAATGACCAAGGACTTGAACCAGAACATGGGTCTTTAGCATAAATCGAAACTACAACCAACCCTTGGGGTTTCAGGCCTACCCAGAAAAAGAAACGACTGTACAAACTAAACGCTGGAAGACACGCCGCCCAGGTCACCAATAGAGACCTGCAAAAACACCAATTCATGTATGTTAGAACAGACGATATGAAGGAAATTCAAGGAGAATGCGAATGCCTGTAGGGAGATAAAAACCCAGAGAATTTACCTGGAGAGCACAGCCGAATGCAACTATATGACAACCTGAAGAGCTTGAGTGACTGTCGACTAAAGGAACGAAGTGGGTTAGTTCCAGAACGAGAAGGCGAGCCATATTGAAATAGGGACAAGAGTATCTACCTTTTCCAAACGGAGGACGTGTGCCCGAAAAGTCATGTGCTTGCAAGCTAATACAGTGCCGCACTGTGAGAAAATCAAACAACCACAAGCAAACAATACCCAACAAGATTCGAACCAGAGACAGCAAGGTACCAGAAGAAATACAGCAAAACCATAGTGACTTCTATCGACGGATATCAAAAACCCCGACCAAGAACCACAACATATATATACAGATAGCAGATATAATAACCACAACCAGAGTTTAGCAACACATTCAGGAACCCGCGCATACAGGGGAGAGAAGAATAAAACTACTCACCGAAGTCAAGCCACAGAACCAGGCCGAACAACCTTCAACACCAAATGCCATAGCCATCAAGCTTGCGAACAGGTTGAATAACGGAGGAGTCGAGTTTTTGACGGCACCAGGAGCCAAACATACCAACAGAATAGAGTACACAACAATCTACCAGAGAAAACCAAGAAACCCTCGGCTGGAGCAGAATTACCTCAGAGTGAAAAACAACGAAGAACAATCGAGAAAATGCCGTAAATGATTAGGGTTAAGGCGCGAAGGGTGAACGGGAGCAATTCGAGGCGAAGTACAGGGTATTTACTCCCTGCATTAACTCTCATCTACCAACCTCACACAAAATCCCGCGGACATAAGATTTTTGTTCGCCACGTATACCTTTCCATCCACATATAAAGTGCAAAGTGCGTGCCAAGTGGGCTGGGTTACACCACATTCAAAACTGTAACTTAGAAAAAAATGATTTGGATATTATAAGCACAGATCTATCAAAGGGTAAAGGACCAAATCTCTCCAATGCAATTTCTTTCTCAAGTTTTGTATTCTAAAAAAAATTATCTCAATTTTTTTAATCCCTGTAGAAGCTTGAAGCTTGTTAGATCCATAATGAACATGGATCTATACTGGTTGATAAGATAGTTCACTTGGCATTTCATTTGTGACAAAGAATGATGAATTGATTGTAATGATGAGTAATATATAGCAAAGGTTGGAACAAAATTAACCATTGAAGAATTTAGATGTAAAAACAATTTTTGCTTTATTATGGCATTGATGATGTAATATGCCTACAAAGTTTGGAATGAAATTGACAAATTTTAATTACTATATGACATGGAAGAAAGTATAATCAAAGAAGATGAGTTCTTGGCAAATTTTAATTACTACATGACAAGGAAGAAAGTATAGTCAAAGAAAATGAGTTTCCAAATTATTTAGAAAGGGTTTAAAAGAGGGTCTATAATTGTTTGGAAATGTAAAATTTATATTTTATAATATTAACTAAAAATAATTAATTAAATACAATTATTTATTTTACATTAAATTATTTATTTTATGATATTATTAATATTTAATAATATTATTAATATTTATAATGTATTAAGTAATAAAAATAAAAAAATTATTAATAATGTTCAAAAAGATAAAAATTGTGCTATTTAATAATTAAATTTCTTGTCCCCATATATGTGTTTAAAGCTAAATAATTTATTGGTATTTTATATTATTTATTTAAAGCTTAATAATTTATTATTATTTATATAATTGATGATTAAAATGTAAATTGATAATTATTTCTATAAAAATGTTTTAGTAGAATGTGATAAAATATATATTATATAGATAAGAAAATTGTTATTTATGATTAATGTTTTTGATGTTTTTATAGGATTTGAAGTCTTACTATCCTATATTATTAATTAATTTAATGTAGTTATTTTATAATGTAAATTGATATTACTTTTTACAAAATACCTTAAGTAAAAGTCTATAAATATCTTATATGAATAAGAAAACTCTTATTTATAACTAATTTTTTAAACTTTTTATACGATTTAAAATCTACGGTTCTATATGATTAATTTACTTAATTAATATATATATAAATATAAATAAATTAATTTCCAAAAAATAATTAATTAATTGATTTATAAATTAATAATTTTAAATTTATTTTAAAATAATAGTTAATTGAATGATTTATTACAAATTTGAATAAAAAAAGGTAACGGTTTAGTCAGAAACAATTTACTGAAGTGATCTTATAACGGAAAACAAAAGAAAATTAAATCAATAATTTGTTTGATTAGTTAGATAATCACACATGAATTATGGATATTATTGAGAAAACTAACTTTTAGAGTAAACGCCAATAAAGTTTGGGTAACGATATTCCCATGAGCAGATGGAAACAACGTAAAGCGCAAGAGCAAGACATAGAATTAGAACGCTTAGGAGAATTAAAACGGTTAGGAGATAAGTTGCATGGAGAAGACGCGAATGGGAGGTATTATTCAACGGTCAGATTAGATTAGGGTAGTCAGCAATTTGTTTTCAGGTTAGGGTTAGTTCAATGGTCAGTAATTTGTTTTCATGTTAGGGTTAGTTCAACGGTCAGGTTTAGTCAACGGTCAATTTCTTTTAACCCTCTGTAATCGTGTTATATAAACAACATTGCCAGCGCTTCATTGGTTTTGTTTTCTGCAAGCTTTGAAGCGATTCGCGACTTTTGAAGCAATCTCGACTGCAATCTCTGTTACCAATCTTTGTTAGCACTGCAATTTTTGTGTAATCCATCGATCTATCCATACACATATGGGAGGCAGGAGACGCAATTATTGTGAGAAGGGCGATATGGCCCAAGTCAGGAACTCTGAAAGCCAACGTAAGTCCAGAATTTGCACTGTTTCAATTTCGGTGGCTCTCTGCATTTTGGTATCTGCTCTAATGCATGTGATGATAGCCGATTCTTGCAGCAACTGCAAAGATCACTACTATCACTACGGAGAACTGTTACAAACTATTTCAGTCTTTCGTTCTGGATTAATTCAGTATTTCAGATATATTAGAGGATGTTTGAAGATTGATCCTTACCAAAGTGTGAGGAACATTATAAGCTCTCGATTTGTAGTTTCTTTGAAAGCTTTCTGCACAGATCTCCTCGGTAGCATGATGGACGTTGCAGCAAAAGTTCCAAGATTCTGCAAACCATGGGTTATAGAGAAGTATCACAATGTAACGGCTGAAAAACATGGAAATACACATGTGGGAAAAATTGAAAATCCAACTCCAGGAGCTCTGCCGGTGGGCTGCCATGATAATTTTGCTGGAACCATGGATATAACCTGCCCAAGAGAAGACAATGTTGTAGAGACTTATCATCATGGTTATTTTTTCAAAACAATTAAAAATACACTTCACATGCTATTTCAAAAGAATGACGACAAGGATGATGGCCACTATTTCTTCATTGAAGATCATGACCAAGCAATACAGAAGAAGGATGATGGCGACTATTTCTTCACTGAAGATCATGACGAAGCAATACAGCAACAACATAGTGCCAACAATCATTTTCCAGAACACTATAATAATGCCAATACTATTTCTCCTAAAGGTGATCCGATTTTTGTAAAGGATTACGAGAAGAAAATATCAGAAACCTCCTCGCGAGGGTTTCAACTGCACCCACATGATCAATTATGGTGGGTGATAATTTGGACAACTCTTTTACTTTTGGGAACATTCATATTAGTATTATTGATACTGCATAGGGCCGGTCGAAATATTGGAGGTGATTGTAGCCCATGCAGCAGAGATCCAAAACAGAAATCCACCCGTAAAACGAGGATGGAATTGAGTGAGTATGGGAGGTTCATCGATTACGTAGATATCTCCCTCCCCAAAGAGGTATCATGTTATGCTTTTCCGTCCATGTATATCAAATAAATGTTATGCTCTTCTCCTTAATTATTTGATACTTACAATTTTGTGTAATTTGCTTCCTTGACTTTCACTTTGACTTTTACTTGATACAGGGTTCTCCAAGTAAAGAAGTAAAGATAACTCCTGTGAGTAGATCCCTCCGTATTCGTAATAAGTCGGCCTCTAAGGAGATCCGTACTGCGCATTCCTAATAAGAACCACTCCCCACTGCAGTCTGCACCAAAAATAAAATTTCTGGAGTCCAGAGCTGCACTGAACTGATGGTTATTATAGGATGGTTTTCTGAAGGAGAACATGATAGTTATGTATTTATTTAGCAGTGATTGTTATTATAGGATGGTTTTCAATTACTTCGAAGGAGAACACAATAATTCTGTATGTATTTATTTATCACTAGATGAATGCTGCAATATCTGCACATGATTGAATATTGCTGAAGTCTATTGAATATTGTATTATTGCATGTCATTCCAACATTGGCATCCAGGTGGTGCACTGCTTAATATTTAATGTTATGGCCGTGTTTTGAATCATTTAATGTTAAATCCTCCTTCAGTGTATTGTAAGAGTCTTCTTTTCTGTCTTGATTAATCATATAGCGCAGCTGTTAAAACAGGGGTTTGTTTTACTATAAGAATTGCTGTTATATGATGTTATCTGTTATCCTAAGTTTTACAGTGATAAACCTATCATCATCGTAAATAACTCATCCATTAATTAATAGTGATAATCCTAAATCGAGAAAAAAGATTGCTGCCATTTTAAATCGAGAAAAAAGATTGCTGCCATTTTCAACACAGGTCAAGGAACCAGAGGCAGTGATAGATATGAGACTGCAGTACTATGGCAACTAATTATCTCCCCAGCGTTTTATATACGGTAACTTATCTCCTAAGCGTTTTAATTCTATGGCTTGCTCTTGTGCTTTACGTTGTCTCCATCTCCTAAGCGCTCTAATTCTATGTCTTGCTCTTGCGCTTTACGTTGTTTCCATCTGTTCATGGAATATCGTTACGCAAACTTTATTGACGTTGACTCCAAAAGTTAGTTTCCTCAATAATATCCATAATGCATGTGGGATTATATAACTAATCCAATCAATTATTGATTTAATATTTTGTTCCTTTAGATCAATTCAGAGTAAATTGTTTCGTGAGT
>APFE030592329.1:0-36655 GCA_000404065.3 Pinus taeda | reverse complement strand
TATGATTATTTGATGTCGTCCAAAATAATCAAAACATTATATCAATACCTTTCTTATAATTGAAATTTGTAATTTTGTTTGTTTTAGGAGTTTGTGTATTTAAATGCTTTTTTTTTTACTATCATTTATATTTTAAAAATTAAAATATGAAACTCAAAATATGGATTTTAAATATGTTGATAAATGTTATTTTATAGATTAGATTTATTACGAGAGAATAAACAATATTTAGTGATGGAAAAGAAAACAAATGAATAAATATGATTTTTAAAGTAATAAATGTGATAATAAAAATTTAATAATGATAATAAATGAATTTCATTGATGCAGTTGTCTATAATGAGACTTTTGAAAACTTTTCCGGTGGGTTTTTCCGGTCAAAATCTGGCAGCAATTTATTGGAATCGCAAGTTTGATAGCTAGTTTATGCGCAATCAAAGTGTCCCAGGGGTTTTTCAGGGTGTTGAATCCAAATATGCAGTTAAAAAACCATTTTAACTGCAACAAATCAAGATTTAACCTCAATTTCTTCCCGTCACCTGGAATCTCCAAAAAAGTCGCAACTCGATTATATAATATTTTATAATAATAAATATATAAAAATAATATATTATAAAATTTGATTTATAAGTTTTAAAAATTTAAATTAATAATTTTCTTTTAATTATTTTCATTTTATAAATTAACTCATAAAAAATTTTATAAAGTTATAAAAATTATAATTTTTTATATAAATATGATTCTTTGGAATAGAAGCCTTGCATTTATAGTGAATTGATTTTACAATAAGAAAATCTTTTCCATAAAGTTTGTTTTATTTAAAAAAAAAGTTTTTTAAAGTTATGTACATTAGAAAAACTACTTTATAAAGTTGAAGATACCGTTTTTGTGATTAGAACGGATATGGGCAGTTCCAGATACACAAAAAAATTATGTGGATGCAAATGAGCCATAATCAAACATAGCGACTTGGTTGGAGTTCGAATGAAAGGAAGATTAGAGAGAGGCCCGACTACCAGTTGTGTTTAAACCCCACAAAGAATTTATGTATGGATAACAGAGCCATGGTTCAGAAGACGCAAATAGGAGATTATTCACTCTGAATATTATATTCAACAGTCAGATTAGATTAGGGTTAGTCAATGGTCATATTTTGCAATTTGTTTTCATGTTAAACAGTCAGTAATTTGTTTTCATGTTAGGGTTAGTTCAATGGTCAGTAATTTGTTTTCATGTTAGGGTTAGTTCAACGGTCAGGGTTAGTCAGCGGTCAATTTCTTTTAACCACCATTGCTAGCGCTTCATTGATTTTTTTTCTGCAAGCTTTGAAGTGATTCGTGACTTTTGAAGCAATTTGTTACCACTACAATCTTTGTTACCACTGCAGTCTCTGTTATCAATCAATCTATTATTAATTAAAGGTGAGGAACATCCCAGTGCAATCTGTTACCACTACAATTTTTGTGTAATCCATCGATCCATCCATAGAGATATGTGAGGCATGAGACACATTTATTGTGAGAAGGGTGATATGGCCCAAGTCAGGAACTCTGAAAGCCAATGTAAGTCCAGAATTTGGACTGTTTCAATTCTAGTGGCTCTTTGCATTTTGGTATTTGCTCTAATGCATGTGATGAGAGTTGATTCTTGCAACAATTACAAAGATCACTACGGAGAATTGTTACAAACAACAGAGAACTATTACAGAGTACCTAGAATTTTGGTAGCAATTGCAAAGACTAGTGTTACAGACTATTGAAAATTGTTTAGAAAGCCTTCAATGAAGTCTATTTTTGAGCTTGATCTAATCAAAGAATTATTCACAGTAAAACTTTCTGACGTGGGACTTATTTCAGTATTTTGTTCTGGATCAATTCAGTATTTCAGATATATTAGAGGATGTTTGAATATTGATCCTTAGCAAAGTGTGAGTAACATTATAAGATCTAGATTTGTAGTTTCTTTGAAAGATTTATGCACAGATCTCCTTCGTAGCATGATGGACGTTGCGGAAAAAGTTCCAAGATTCTGCAAACCATGGGTTATAGAGAAGTACCACAATGGAATGACTAAAAACCGTGGAAGTAAACATGTGAGAAAAAATGAAAATACAACTCCCGGAGATCCGCCAAATCGAGTGGGTGGCCAAGATTTTTTTTTTGGAACCATGGATATAACCTGCCCAAGAGAAGACACTATTGTAGAGACTTGTCATCATGGTTATTTTTTCAAAACAATTAAAAATACACTTCACATGCTATTTCAAAAGAATGACGACAATGATGATGGCCACTATTTCTTCCTTGAAGATCATGACCAAGCAATACAGAAGAAGGATGATGGCGACTATTTCTTCACTGAAGATCATGACGAAGCAATACTACAACAACATAATGCCAACAATCATTTTCCACAACAATATAATAATGCCAATACTATTTCTCCTAAAAGTGATTCGATTTTTGTAAAGGATTACGAGAAGAAAATATCAGAAACCTCCTTGCGAGGGTTTTGGTGGGTGATAATTTGGGCAACTTTTTTACTTGTGGGAGCATTCATATTAATATTATTGATACTGCATAGGACCGGTCGACATATTGGAGATGATTGTAGCCCATGATTTTACAAAAGCAGAAATCCAAAACAGAAATCCATTAGGAAAACGAGGATGGAATTGAATGAGTATGGGAGGTTCATCGATTACGTATATATCTCCATCCCCAAAGAGGTATCATGTTATGCTCTTCCTTCCATGTATTCTCCTTAATTATTTTATCCTTATAATTTTGTGTAATTTGTTTCCTTGACTTTGACCTGACACAAGGTTCTCCAAGTAAATCCCTCAAAGACTTACTTAGCACATAAAGCATGACATTCTTCCTTTTATAATTTCCAATGACTTATGAGACATATCTACTACTCAAAGCCACCTATTACCACTAACATCCATGAAAATAGGACAACAATTTCATTAAGAGGCCATGTGTAATTGTTCAAGGAATCATTCATGGGCATAAATGGTTAGAAGCTTCATTTAGGACATAAAATTCATGTTTCCTCCACTAGCCATGTCGAGGGCCACAAGACTCACACCATATTGTCAAAAATCCAAGTGGTACCCTACTTAGATGAAAAGGACACCCTTAATAGATTATTTGTGGTGGTTCAAAGTTTCATTATTATCCTTAGAAGCTATTAAGATTTTTTCAGGGCCTAACACTTGGTTTTATTCCCCTGTATATAAAATTTCCATAGACTCACATCTAATGCTCAAAAACTCATAATGTAAACGATCCCATCTAGAGACCAAGGATACCCTTGAAAGGTCCTCTATGATGGGTCAACATTTTGTTGATGTCCCTATAAGCTTCCAACATATTCTTGTCACACCTACCATGTGAATGTTGATTCAAAATAATGTGTGTGTTTGTTGAAGGAATGTGCATGCACTTTAGAATGTGCACATGCTTTAAAAAATATTCACATTCCTTCCTTTTCTCGCTCGGAGCTAAAACTTTAATATATAAGTTATGTTTTGGTTGCCTCAAATTTAGGTCCAAAATGACAAACCTAGTGGGTTGGGTTGCAAAAACATCAAAACATTCACTTTTTTGAATGCATCTCAATATCTATATTTTCACATTATTTTTGTATAGGATACACAAATATGTTACACATGAAACTACACATGTATATAGAGTCCAATATGTATAGATGCTCCATATTTAATTGGAACTAATATATTGACATATATTAGGGGTTTTAAAATACATAGATATTTTATTCTTGCTATAACTTTTTATCACTTTAACCATTTTTAGAATAAGATATATTATACTAGTGTAGGTTGAGATCTATAATAGAGAGAAAAAAAAAGGTTGATTACATTAAGACTCTCGTAACCCACAGTGATGTGATACCTTGTAATATCAAGGATATAACAAATTTCAAAATTTCAAAAATATGAAAATTAATATTATAGAAAAAATAGCCTTGCATAAGAAAATTGTGGTTTCTACAATTCCACAAATGTTTTAAATGAAATTCCATTATTTAATTACTCAACACCTACACTAATAGAAACATGTGCATTATATTTTGCATGAAAAATAACATATCACTATTATAAAAACTCAAATTTCACATAGTCATACACAAATACCATAAATACAAAATATATTTTTAGAAAGATAATTAAATTTCCTATCTTTTATGATTTTACGCCATATTAAATCCATTGTAAAATAACCTTGAATCATCCCTCTAGTTTAATAAGTTGATGATTTTTGAGCTTTGGATTGCCAACAACCTATCATGAGACCATCATTAGCTTGTACCCACCCTCAATTATAGTGCATACACAATTTTGTTCCCATTTTATAATTTTATATTCCTAGTGTATTTGTACATCATTTGAAGATAACACTTTCATGCCTACTTTGTTGTTCATAACTTTGTAATTTAATTGTTGAATCACAGTTTTTCTCCTCGCCATTACAATGGTGCTAGTATTTTTGTGTCCTTATAGCTTTTTTTTTTTTTTACTTGTATTAAGAATGGTGTAGAACTACTCTTGTACTGTTTCATAATTTTTGTGATAATTATGGAATGATATAATTGGTATTCATGTGTATGCAAGCTTTGGAATTAGTAAATGAATCAACCCTATTGTTGTTGGTGTAGATGGTGTAGATGATTTGTGATGTAAAGGTGCCATTCTCTTAGACAACATCTACATAATTACTACATGTCCTCCGACTACATCATAGAGCAACAATGGGTCTTTCGGGTGTTGAATATTGATAAAAGTTGTGTGGTGTCTATGAGTGAGGTAGTTGGAGTAACTTTGGCATATTCCATGGATGGTATATCCTTTTCTTTGGTGTAGAAAGGCACACACTTAGGCTATGAACGAGATCTTATTTTGAGAGACGTGATAAATCAATTTCCAAAGAAAAAATGTCTCGAGAATGACAATATCCCAATTCTGGAGAGGTTCTCCAACCTTGACAATGAGAATGTAATGATGAAAAATATTTTCACCTTAGTTGAATCTTAGCATATGATAAACCTAGAAAGAAGTCCTAACAATATTGGAGAAAGAAAAACTTAAAATTTCTTTATGATGTCAAATCCAAACCTACTAAGTTACTACCTATGGCACTACAATTTTTATGAGCAAATGTGTATAAGATGAGATATTTGAGAACTTTATATGTATAAAAAAATTAAAGAAAGATTTTTTTTTTCAAACATTTTTTTTGGTATTCTTGTAAATATATGTATGTGTGTGGGGGGCAAGTTTAAATGTTGAATACTTCAGAATTTATAAATAAAAAATAATAAGAGTTTTTTTTGGTAATTTGTTTAATATTTACCTTTTGCAATTTTTTAAAACATAAAACTTTATAATTATTTGATGTACTTTAATATAACTAAAGAAAGAATTAGCATCCCCTTAAAATAAAGAAATATATAAAATTTACTATAAAATAATATATTAAACATGAGGATTATATATATATGTATTTTATTTATTTTAAAATTTATATATTAATTTATTGATTTTTGGTTAAAATATTGGTTTTATGTTATTTGGTTGTGTTCCAAAATATCGAAACTGCCCTTTATTTCTTAATTACTTTTTCTTATAATTTGTAATTTTGTTTGTATTTAAAAGTTTGGGTGTAGTTTAATGCCTTTTTTTCTTTTTTAAACTATTAATTTATTATTTTAAATTAAAATATGAAATTCCAAAATATGGGGATTTTAAATTGTGAATAATGTTATTTATAGGGATTAGATTTATTTTACATGAGAGAATAAACCAAATTGGTTAGTGATGGAAAAGAAAATAAAAATTGAATTAAAATGTCATTTTTAGAGAAATTATAAATGCGATTTTTTAAATGTGATTTTTAAAGTATTTTTTATTTTTAATTTTTTCATATATATATATTAAATCTTATTAATAAATTAAAAATAAAAAATAAAAAATTCCCAAAAACATGAAATTATAATTTTTATATAAATATGGTTGTTGGAATAGAGGTCTTGCATTTATAGTGAATTGGTTTTACAATAAGAAAAGCTTTTTTATAAAGTTTGTTTTATTTAAAAAATGTCTTTTATAATTATGTACAATTAGAAAAAATACTTTGTAAAGTTGAGCATACCGTTGCTTCTGACCAGTTTTTGTGATTAGAGTGGATATGGGCAGTTCCCGGATACACTCTACATGGATTAAAAGAAGTTGCAAAAATACTTAAGTGGATGCAAATGAGCCATAATCAGCCATAGCGACTTGGTCGGAGTTCTAATGAAAGGAAGATTAGAGAGGCGAGACTACCCATTGTGTTTAAACCCTACAAAGAATTTATGCATGCATAACAGAGCCATGGTTCAGAAGATACGAATGGGAGATATTTCACTCTGAATATTCAATGGTCATATTATATTAGGGTTAGTCAATGGTCATATTTTGCAATTTTGTTTCATGTTAGGGTTAGTTCAATGGTCAGTAATTTATTTTCAGGTTAGGGCTAGTTCAATGGTTAGGGTTAGTCAACGATCAATTTCTTTATTCATTAAACACCATTGCGAGTGCTTCATTGGTTTTGTTTTCTACAAGCTTTGAAGCGATTAGTGACTTTTGAAGCAATCTGTTACAACTGCAATCTCTATTACCAATCTCTGTTACCACTGCAATTTTTGTGTAATCCATCGATCCATCCATAGACATATGGGAGGTAGGAGATGCATTTATTGTGAGAAGGGTGATATGGCCCAAGTCAGGAACTCTAGAAGCCAGCGTAAGTCTAGAATTTGGACTATTTCAATTTTGGTGGCTCTTTGCATTTTGGTATTTGCTCTAATGCATGTGATGAGAGCTGATTCTTGCAGTAATTGCAAAGATTATTATTGAGAACTGTTACAAACTATTTTAGTATTTCATTCTGGATTAATTTAGTGTTTCAGATATATTAGAGGATGTTTGAAGATTGATCCTTACCAAAGTGTGAGGAACATTATAAGCTCTAGTTTTGTAGTTTCTTTGAAAAATCTTTGCACATATCTCCTTTGTAGCATGATGGACATTGCAACAAAAGTTCCAAGTTTCTGCAAACCATGGGTTATAGAGAAGTATCACAATACAACTGCTGAAAAACATGGAAATACACATGTGGGAAAAATTAAAAATCCAACTAGAGGAGTTATGTCAAATCGAGATATTTCTTGACATATGAGGCAAAGGAGGGCATGAAAATGATTAAACTTACTTGTTATAGAGCTTGGAGGATGAAATGACTGAAGAGGAGCTTTGAAAAATAGATTTTGGTGGTCAAACACCAATTTTGGACAGGTATCCCCCATGCGTAGTGAAGGTTTCCTATGCACAACGTGCTATCCAGGCGCATAGTGTGGGCTCTATGTACGTAGCAACGACCAATTTTTGCTAGTGAGGGCTATGAAATCACAATTTTTTGCAAAGGAGAGGGGGGAGCTAGTTGCTAGGATCATAGACAAGTGAAAGTGAGTGTGAATGAGCCTCTCTGTGTGCTTTTATAATTTTATTTTGGTGTCTAAGTGATTGATGAGGTAAGATGGCGCACCTCACCAATTCACTTTCTTTTTGAGCTTTGTAGCCTGAGGATCTATTCTTGCAACTTTAGAACCTTAGGAACATTATTACCTATAAAGACATAAATTACATGTGAAATCAAGTGTTATTGAACAAATTTACCTGTTGCCACTCCTCATTTGTCGGATTTATACATGAAATGATTGATTTTGTGACCTTAACCCTAATGACTTAATGGTGACACTGAGTTGAATGGAGACCATGATGATGTGACTGAAGTGATGTTAATAATGTTTTCATGATGGTAGACTCAATTGAGTGATGACAATGACTGACATATGAAATTCTTGAGAGAGTGGAAATAGCCCTAGACACAATGGCGAGTGACCAAATTTTTATTTGAAGACTCACTAAAATGACAAAAAATTGACTTGAAACCCTAACAACACCTTGTAAGAGCATATTCGATCATTAGTGATAGGCTGAATTGACTGACACTTACACCCCATAAAAGCCCACTATTGTTATTGTTGCACCCTTACATTATTTTTGTTATGTAGGTTCTGATTATATTGTGACCCCTTAGACTCCTATATATATAAAGGAGGCCTTTTCATTTGTATCATCCAAGATTTGTTTATTTATGTAATGTAAAGGATGTTTCCCCCTTAAAGAGGATAATTTTTGAGTCGTTGATCTATCTTTTCTTCTATTTTGTGAGTTGGTTGCATAACAGATGCTCAACACCCTTATCTAGCATCTTTCTTCATATATTGGAGAGGAAGTCTTGGATGGCTTGAGTTGGATGGTCTGGAGGAAGGTTTTGTTAGCATGTTTGGCTTGGATCAAGTTGTAGCTTCCTTACACTTGCTACTTACAGTTAATAAAGAGACTCATGTCTTGTTTCCAAATTGCATTGTTCCTTTTATGAATTTTAATTTATGAGGCCTATGATGATTTATCATGTATATATGCTTGTACTTTGAATTCTATGATCTCCTCCTATCTCTGTGACTAATTTGCAAGTCTGCACATCTTGGAGGTTGTAGAGGGTTTGGACCCTATGAGACCTACTTCAAATGTAGGACCTCTGGGTATGTTTTCAATCCCTACCTTTGTGAATTCGAGTGTCTGGCATGATTGGATGAGTTCTCTTTGTTGTCCTTTTATTATTCTCTGTGGGCATTCTCAACCCTAGCCATAAGGAATTCTTCCCTATAATAATGTTACTCCAAGGCTTTATACACCCTCTAGGCTAACTACCAAGGCACCAACCCAATAGTTATACTGCTCTAGGGGTTCGAGGCACCCTCGAGGACACAAACTGATACAACTCTAGCTAAGGCTCCAACGCAACAATCACGTTACTCTAGGTCTCCAGACACCCTCCAAGCTAATTTCCAAGGTGCCAACCCAACAATCATGTTATTCCAGGGCTGTAAACACCCTCTAGACCATGGTCCAATAAAACTCCCAGTTGGTCCAGAACCCAAGATTGGGGTTCACTCACTAGTTGCCGAGGACTGATGTCCGAACCCATTTTTATGATCATAACACTCTTCATCATAATTATCATCATGCCCTTTTTCTTGACCAGACATGTATTTATATGCTTTCCACTACATGGATTCTCTCTTCCATGTTGCACATCCTAAAGCCACTTGGGCCCTTGGTGTCCTCAACACCAACACACATCATCCAACATTGTTGCCCCTTGTCATTGTGGAGTTGTATACCCCCATACCCTTACTATAATGCGTTGAGATAGAAATGTAATTATTTAATTTATTGTGGTAAATGTAAATTGAACCTGTTATTTTTATTTATTTAAAAATTTAAATGTAATTTGTTTTCATGAGGAAAAAAAAAGAAAAGCTTTTCCTTAAGAGAAAAGGAAGAAGATCATCAAGGAGGAAGTTGTCCTCTTGAGGTGGAAAAACAGTCGCTGTGAAAAGAAAACCCTAACTACCTTCCCTAACTGGAAAAGTTTCCAGGGAAAAGGAGGGGAGGAGGGAAAAATTTGCGCTGTTGGGACAGGAAGAAGGAAAACAAAATAAAAAAGTGGCTAAGTCTGGTGATGATCAAATAGCCCGCTCACTGCACGAGTACTTGCAGAAGACTGCAGTCTAGCAAGAAGCAAGGGGGGAGATTTTGGTCCTGAAGGACGAATCTCGTGGTCGAGTGGAATGGCAGACAACAAACCCTGTTTCTGGTAACTGTCAAGCACAACGTTTCAGTCGAAGGATGCCAAGTACGTAAGAAAACCCCTGTGTAGGGATTGTTTGGAAGCTGTATAATGTTATTCCTTATTCTCTATTTCTTTTATTTTATATTGTGAATAGGGAATAGAAGAGAATTCTCCTACAGGGTACCAGGATGGAAAATCAAGTGAGGGTATGGTTGTCCTCAAGAAAACCTTGTCTGAGGTTAGTATTTATTAGTGGATGAAGAGGATTGGACCTTGCTTCTATTCTTAAAAAAAAAATATAAATTGTCTAGGAGATAGGCGTGTGAGTGATTTGCCAAAAAATCTTTTTAGGGGTTATAGTTTTCTTTAAAAACTAGGAAAGAGAAAGAGAAAGAAAACCCACGGGTGCGTCATAAGATCTAGAGTTATCAAAGGATTGTTTTTATAGCCATTAAATTACATTCCATTAACAGTAAAAGGAACTACAAAGTTCTTACTTATTTTCTTTGCATGCTGGTCATTAAGAGAATCGAAAACGTATGACATTTAAATAGAGAAAACCCTGAAGCATCCATGGGATGAAAATAAACTTTAGTATTTACAGAAAACTCTACATGATGTAATCACCACTGCAAGGGTATGCGAACTTTGTAGACAGAGTTTAGTCGCTCTTTCGAGCAAGAAGTAAAACCCATAAGACTGCATGGTATTCACCAAATATACATGCTAAACAGATAATCCAAGAGAATGTACCAAAGAATAAATTTGACTCTGAATGCAAAACTTAGGAGCTAATCCTATAAACTATCGAGTAAGAATTAACTAAGCCCAAATCCTGTGAAGCATAAACCCCTGTCATCATGCAGTAAGCACTATGCCATTCGTTTAAAGATTATATACTGTTGTGCGCAATGATAAACACTGTGCAATACATTATGAGAAGCATTATGAAATGAAAAAAATCCTGCTGACCAAACCAAGAGATGCTTAAAATCATAATTCATATAAACAGTTATAAAATACTTTGCTATAGTCTTGGAAAAATCATAATTTAACAGTTCAAAACCCTGATGAGGGTGCATACATCAAGATTGTCTAGGTTATGGTGAGACGTTGTAAGGAAAGATCTCATCCCCTACCACAGAACTGAGACCGTGAAGACCATCCAACAATTCAAAAACTGGCGAATAAACAAACAAAATTCGCATGAACTAGAGCATCCAAATAAACATAACGTGCGTGGCCAGTTGCGAACTATAGGAAGCCATCAAAATGCCTCAAGAAAAATTAACTTGGGACCAACATTATTCAACAATGGTTTACATAGAAAAGTTGCAAGAGAGCTCGAGGCTCATAAACATTTAATCGACTGTTCGAACCCTTGTGAGGGCTAAATTTCCCAAACCATACCAAAGCTGGTAGGTCTACTAGGCTCAACATCGGACAAACCCTCTGTGCATTCGGAAATAAAACAATTGTAAGGGCTAGGCCAGAGAGCCATCACAATAATAAAAAAAAAATTAATAACAGGAAACGTTCTATTCATGCTATGAAGCCTGCACTACTTACTGTTGGCATTTAGATAACCAGAGGAAGTTGCGGGAAAACATGGGTACATACCGGTTCACTGAGATCTTGGCAGAGGAGACCCTGAAAGCTGGGTAGCCGCTCCTACACCCTTGCATGAATTGCTGGAGATAACTGCAAACCTGGTCCCTAGCAAACAGAGACAAGCTGAGGCACGTTAGGAACTCGACCGATCTGAAACCAAGAATAGCAAATACTTTAGCAGAAAACATAGTGAACAATTACCTCAAGGAAACCATACTTTAGCAATGAACTGGTCTGAGTTGGTTTGGAGCCTGGCTATGCTTCAGGACCATAGCTATTCGACATTCCAACAAAGTTCTGCGGGAGTTCAACATCAGTTAGGAGAGGGAAGTTGTAGCAAGGTCGGGACACAATGCCTTGGCAACTATCTGAATGTTGTATCGAGCAAGCCTCACCTCGGACGAGCTTCCACGACTCTACATCATCGATCTAGGTAAGAGCCCAAGGGCGCAGTGATAGAGGATGCAACGACCACACCCTCATCACGTGATTGAGCCAGTGGGAGTTAATGCCATAGCCAGGTGTAAGAGCAGCAATAACAACATTTAAGTTTGACAGATAGCTCTATGTCCTCCATGGAACATTTCCCAATGCATCCATAAATGACTAAGGATTATACCCGAAGCAAATATTAATATGGAACCGGCGTGAAATAGTATTGACATTGAAAGTTGCATTCTGAATGCATGCATGGCAGGTAGAATATGTTTGTATTTAAAAAAAAAAATTGTTACACGTAGGATTATATGTGGGGGTCATTACAAGTGGTATCAAATCCAAGTTATGAAAACTTTGGCCTCTGTGAATTAGTGTCATTATACAGGTTTAATATAATTTATTTCCATCTCTATTGAGCAGTTTCAAAAATAAAATAAAATTGCATGACTATTCACCTGTTATTTATGTTTAAGTACAGGAGAGAGATTGACAATATGAGGAGAGCAGGCAGTGCGTCACACAGATTTGTGGTAGAACAGGGACCTGCAGAGAACAATCCTTAATTATGGGTATAGCTTGGAGAGGAGGCTCGCAGTACAAACTGTGCAATTTTGGAGACAGCGCAGGAATTGAAAAATGAAATGGCCCGATTGAGGGAGGATAACGCAAGGCTAACGATGGAGAAGGAGAGAATTATAAAGAGCCTATCTGACAAGAAAAATTAGCAACCACTGGATCCCAGTGCTGAGCAACAAAGGATGTCAGGGTAACAGAATCCAAATACAGAACCCGAAGAGTTATAAGGAAGAGAGGAGGAATGCTTTGATAATGCCTCCGAACAGTAGACATCAAAAAGGCAATGGATAGAGCTGCAAGGGGAATTTTGTAAGATCAAACTACCACATTTTAATGAAGAACAGGAGGAGGCAGCTGAGGCATGGTTGATCAACATGAACAAATATTTTCAGCTGTATGAATACGATCACAATCTTAAGGCAAGGTTGGCCATCTTCTAGTTGCAGGGGAAAGCCACCCTATGTTGGGAAGAGGTCAAGATGGTAAAAGGGGTGAGTGAATAGACTATCACCTAGGAAAAATTTCAGAAATACTTTAAAGAAAGATACTTGACCAAACGCTTCTATGATGAAAAAGTAAGAGAGTTCCATGATCTACGGTTGGGACAGCAAACGATGGACGAGTTCATCACTCATTTTACTTCATTATTACGTTATGTACCTTATATTCGGGAAGAAAAGGCTAAAGTTTAGAGGTTTTTCAGTAGTTTACCCTTGAGTATGAGAGAAAGAATCAAATTTGACAACCTAAAGATGATGAACGAGGCCATACGCAAAGCCAGAATTTGTTATCAACAAAGCAAACAGAAAGGAGAAATTCTGGGTAAGAGGTGGAATGATAAGAAAAACAGCAAGATGGCTAGAAGTGCTAAAGGTAACCGCAGAAGTGGTACCAAAGGATTCGCCAAGGGACAAAACAACAGGGGCATATAGAAAAACTCACTCCGATTAAAGCTCCCTGTTGAGTCTAGAACTAATGAACAATCCAGGAAAATAAACAATGAAGGGGCAGCAAGGCCTCCTATGTAATGTTGGGGCTGCGGTGGACCCCATTACATTAAAAGTTGCCCTCAGCAAAAAGGAACTGAACAAGTTTCCCAAGTCTATGAAGCCTCTATGGTTAGCGATGTAGGATGGAGTCTACTGAATATAAATGCTACTTTGGAGGATCGTTAGGCGGAGTACTAACCGACTATGGTGGAATTTGTAGGTAAACTCTTAGACATTGTTGTAACTATTTTAATTGACATTGGTGCAACATTAAGTTATATTAGTCCTAGAATTGTGGAACTCTGTAAGCTGCAACCTGTTAAATTTAAGGACCCTTGGCTAGTTCAGCTGGCAACATGGGAAAAAAGACGGGTAAATGCTAAGATTAAAAACTGCCCTCTAAAAATAGCAGGACAACCAGTTACAGCAGATTTGAATGTGCTACCTCTTGGTATATGATGTATTAATTGGTATGGACTGGTTGGAGAAATACTGGTCTGTAATTAATTGTAAAACCAAGACTATCAGTTATAAGGATGAGCTTGGAATGGAGCAAGAAATGCAAGGAATCAAGTGGCTAGTGCTCATTCATCCCATAACCACCTCACAGTTAGCAAAATGTGTTAGAAAAGGATGTCGGATTTATGTTGTCCAAGTGGGCTATGCCAATTCGAAAGATAAAATAGCCACAATAGAGAATATTCCTGTAATACAGGAATTTGTTGATGTGTTTCTGGAAGAAATTCCCAGACTACCACCTAAAAGAGATATAGACTTTACCATTGAGTTAGTGCCGAGAGCTGCCCTAGTATCTCGGGCACCCTATAGAATGAGCATAGCAGAATTGACAGAATTAAAAATGCAATTATAGGAGCTATTAAACAAGCATTATATAAGCCCCAACGTGTCACCCTAGGGAGCCCCGGTGTTGTTCCTCAAGAAGAAAGACGGGACCCTTCGCATGTGTATAGATTATCATCAACTAAATAAATTGATGATCAAAAACAAATATCCTCTGCCCCATATCGATGAACTATTTGATTAGGTGAAGGGAGCAATATCTTTCTCAAAGATTGACTTGTGATCAGGGTGTTATCTCAAAATCAAGCACTAGAAGGCTGCAAACTAGGAAGACTTCAAGTAACTGTTTCAACCCAATATTTTAGCTAAGGCTTAGCCTCCTTAGCCTGAGAGGGCTCTCTCAAAGGGTTTAAGATTTGCAATTTTGATTGAGATGGCTAACTCTTCTATAAAACAAATAGGAAAAAGGCTGGTAAGATCCAAATTAACAAGCATCCATTGGGCTCATGGAGTCATATGTTACTAATCATTAACAGTGAATTGGTTTTGCAAGGAAATCAAGGCATTCAGACTTCAATATACATAAAGAACAACAGATACAAAAGGACAGTATATGAGTACATGAAGGAAATTAGAACACACCATATGATTTCTAAGTAATCAAGTACCCATCAAACTGTAAACAACATCAAATACAACAAGAGGAATTCATACATTGAAGTCACTATGATTCTTGAGCAACTTAAACCATTCACTGTATTATCAAAATAAACAAAGTCTTTACATAAGCTTGTCAACAGAGCTTTTTACATAAATATCCAACCTGTATTACATTGCTGCTCCAGCTATATATATAGTTCTTTTATCTGATTGAGATTCCTCCTCAAGCATGAGGGGAACTTGAAATCTACTTCTAATGACACCTAATCAATATTTAAACTGCCTATTAAATGTAACAGACTTCAACTAAACTTTCCAGAGATCTAAATCAAGTAGGATTCTAACACCATGTTATGCTAATAAAAGCCTTGGCTATAATTGCTCTCGTTCTTTGACATCTAGTTCCTTTCAGATTGGCAGTAATGAGTGTTCAAGGCTCCATGCTTGTCTTTTATGCCACATCCTCTCCATTGTCCTGAAATATAGGAAACTACCCTTGTGTACCGTTCTTTAGTTTGCCTCAAGATTTTTGGATTCAACAAAGTGCATCCTTTATCCTTTAATTACCCAAAATGGAGAAAACTGCCATGTACTTGATGTGTTGTTCACCGTTTACATACGTGAAAGCCAAAATTCTTGCAAACTGTTCTAGATATCCTGAAGTGTGGTAAATATACTCACTTTATGACAAAAATCTAAAGTAAGATTTGTATGCATATTATCTCCACCTGTCTTGACCTGGTTTAATCTTGATAGCTTCAGCTGATGTCGTGCATACCTTGCAGATATTCACCTTTGAAAATTCCCGCTCATATTCAAAACTGGTTAATTGAAATTGGACTTTTTAGCTTCAGCAGTTTCGTAGCGCGCTACGAAATTGCTGAGTTGCTTCAAAAATCATAGTTTCAACCCAGAACTTTATTTATTTGAGCCCTTTGCAATCAAAACCTTCTTTCAACTATTCCAAAACTTTTCAACACTAAATGGACGTGCATGATTCTTCAAAAAGGTGACACTAAGAAAAATCAACAAAATTTGAAGCATAGCCTTACTTGAAACAAGATTTCATTAAGAAGACTCTGTCAGCTGACCTAACTGTACCTTTAAATCTTCAATTTGTTTCTTCATGACCTTGATTCCAGCTCTTAATTGCATCTTAATCATTCTAATGAACTTTGCTTCTTTAATTGCCGGTACTATCTAGGTGTTGAATTGAGTACTACAGTCAACCACCTCTGTAGTTGTTTTGTCTTCCCATAAGGTCTTTAGTCTGTAATAATTAGCTTGTTGTATGGCATGTTTCATGGCTGCTTTCCTCAGTCTAGCAATCTCAAGGTTAGCAGATTCCAATCTCCTTTTCAAGTCCTCTATACTATCTTCTTTATGTGTGGCAACTGTTTTTCCTTTGTCCTTTCTTTCACGGGGTTGTATCTCTTCCCCTGTTTCATCTGTTCTTGGTGGTACCTCCTGTACTTGCTGAAATTTCCTTGTTATGGGTCTCCTGGGTTTGAAAACAAATTGTTCAACTCGCTCATCAAACTTAAGTTTCTTTGAGGCTTTAGCTTTCTTTGTCTTCTCTTTTCCTGACTGCATCAAATCATCTTGAACTACTGGGGACTCTTCAAAGTCAATTGCCTGCAATAAATCATTTAAATTTCCCTTCGAAACTGGACTTTCTTCAACAGCTATTGACTTACCCTTTTCTTTAGCCATCTGACTTCTCGTTCTTCTCCTTGGAACTACTTCAGTTGTGCTTGCTTCATGTGCAGTCTCTTTGACTTGAGATTTTTCTTTCATTGACTGTTTAGGTGTATCTTGAATGATCAGTGGCTTTACAGACTCTCTAACTTGTTTTCTTGCCTTTAATTTTGGAAACCTCTTGGCTCTTGTTTCTGTTTGAAGACCTGTTGTTGTAAGATCTTTTACAGGTAGAGGACTGAGGCTAGTCTGGCTTCTGAAACCAGCCATGAAAATAAATGTATTCCAGTCTTTGCCTACCTTTTGAAGCTCATGCAAAACAAGTAATTTAATCAAGCCATGGTGAAACAGAGAAGTTTCACAAGCCTCCTTTCTCAATTGTACTTTGTCACACATTTTACTCAAACTGCGGAATAAATAAAAAGGTAGATCAATGGAAGCCTTCCCTGTAAAATGCAAAAGGATTTTGAAATGGTATGAATACACCTTGTTATACCTTCCTTCGCAAGTCAGGTATTTCTGTATACAGGTGAGTAAATGTGCATAGGACTCTTTGACATAGCTCCTAGGAACTTACTTACTCAAATCTGAATTAACAAATTCCTTCTTTAAAAACTCTTTGCATGGATTCATGTCAAATTTGAAAATTTTGAACCAATTTTCTTGCCCTCATGGAATCTTTGTCACAGTGGATATCATCTCTAGCGAGACTTGCAATTCCATCATAGCCACCTTTGAATTTAATCCTGTGAAATTTAGTGCAAATTCTTTGGTCACCTGTGCATGCCCTCCTTGTAACTTCCTGCAAAAATTCCAACATCTGGCTTTTTTAAACGCCTTCTCCACATCTTTATTCTTCAGTGTTATATCCAAACCTTCAGGCTCATTTCTCACACATTTTCCTAATCTGTGTTCTTTCTTCTCTACTGATCTCTCCATGAAATCTTAATGACCTGTAAGCAAGGAATACTAGCTCTGTTCGAACTGTGAAAAACTCAGCTTCTTTTGAAAATCTACCTCGCTTGATTTGCTGCCTTGCTTGATTACAATGTTATTTAAAATTGAAATCTTGCCGTTTATAATCTTTCAAATTGTAATCTTGCAGATTTTTTATTCATGCAAGGCTTACAATCATCATTAAGACTTGTGCAAGGTGGCTTTTCTTTGAAATTGTAATCCATGGGTATCAACAAATCTAATGGTGGTGATAATGGAGATGGGTGGTGGGACGTGATAAGTGGAGTACATGAACTGACATAATATGACGAAGCCACTCATTTACCTAATGGATTTGACATTTGGGAAAGATTCGTTGTGGAATGCACGAATCCCTAATTTTGTAGCGCGGTTAGTTTAAATTTTGAATGATGCACTGCGAAATCACCTAATAAGGTTTTGCACTGCGAAAACATCTAATGAGTTTTGCCTTGCGAAACTGCTAAATAGAGTAAATGCACTGCGAAAACACTTTAAAAAAATGCATGTGCTACGCAATTACCAAAAAGGCTTTGTGGTGGCTAACAAAGTAGCACATGACTATGAAATCAGTGGTGAATGAGGGGGACCAATGGTAGATAAGAATACACTTGACTCATGACCTCCTAAGACTTTAGACTTTAAGGAAAAAATGAAATCAACTTAGACTAACACTGACCTTTGTCATCGGGCTAGGATGAGAAATTTTAGCATCGGATTTCTTAAGTGATAACAATGGCTCCACTTGGGATAGTGTGCTCTTGTAGTACACTAAGAACTCGTATTTCTAGTGCTTTGTCCACTTTATGAAAACATAGATTGACTTGATGAGCATCCTTTTCCAGCTTCATGGGCCTTCACCTCGGGCTTGAGCTTTCTGTTCAGCTTGTCATTATTTGCAACAAAAGAAAGACTGATAAAACGGGTATATACAATGTTGTGAGAAACTTGCAGAATTTTAATCAATAGTAATGCTTTAGGAACCTGCCATTGACAGGTCCTCCAGCATATGGCTTTCCAACAATCTCTTGTAGAATGTAGGTATTATTTCCATGAAAAGCAGAAATTTGATATGGCCCTTTCCACAAATTTTCAAATTTACCATGCTTACCTTTTTCTTCAATTCTAGCTTCCCATTTCAAAACTTTATCATGGATATGAAATGTAACTTCTTTGATCTTTTTATCAAATTCTCTCTTGATTCTGTTCTGATTTTGTTGATGACTGTCAAACACCTCATTTCTTTTCTCCTGCAAAGATATCAGCTGATTGATTCTTCGTTGTATAGAATTTGGTTCCTCTTCTAATCCTTTAATCAACTTCATCACAGGCACTCCAAGGGACGTTGGAAATATGGCTTCGGCACCGTATAGTAGCTCATATGGTGATGTTCCAATGGATCTCTTTGTACAAATCTGGTCAGCCCACAAAGCATATTTCAATTTCAAATGCCAAGCTTTCTTATTTTCTTGCAGTAGCTTCTTGATGATTCTTAAAAGACTCTTGTTTGATGATTCAGCAAGGCCATTTCCTTGTGGGTAATAACCAGTGGAATGTCCAAGAGAAATGTGATACTGATGGAAAAAATTAATCATTTTCTTGGACTTAAAAGCTTGAGCATTATCAGTTATAATCTTCATTGGGCAACCAAATCTTGATAGTATATTGCTCTCTACGAAAGAGATAATCACTGAATCATTTTCTTGCCTTGTGGGTACCGCTTCTATCCATTTTGTAAAGTAATCAGTGGCTGTGAGAATCCAGCGATGTTGACCTGATGAAGGAGGATGGATTTCTCCTATAAAATCTAATCCCCATTGCTGGAAAGGTGCTTCAACATATATAGGAATAGGAACCAAAGGCAGTGGCATAAGCTTCCTCTTTCCTTCAAATACTTGACATTCATGACATGTAGCTACCTTTTTATAGATATCTCTGAACATAGTTGGCCAAAAATAGCCAGCCCTCAAAATCTTATTTGTAGTGGCCTTCCAATAGTGATGTCCTCCACAATCACCCTTATGAAATTCATCAATTACTTTATCAGCTTCTTCTTCAATGAGGTAGTTTAATAATATCCCTCCTGCATCTTTCCAAAACAAATTTTGGTCATACACACAATATCTGTGAGATTTCAACTTGACAAACCAAGCTTTGGATTTTGAAAGATTAGCAGGGGCTCTATTATTCTGCAAAACAAATGCTACATCCTTGTACCATTCTAACAGCAAGATTTTTTCATTTATTTGGACCAATTCCTCTTCATTTTCAAAAATTTCTGAGATTTTTGTACTCAAGTTAATATCAAGACAGTCCAAATTTGATTGTGTCAGCAGCTTAGCTAAGCCT
Source organism: Pinus taeda (assembly GCA_000404065.3). Classification (NCBI taxonomy): domain Eukaryota; kingdom Viridiplantae; phylum Streptophyta; class Pinopsida; order Pinales; family Pinaceae; genus Pinus; species Pinus taeda. The sequence continues at coordinate 16,788 of APFE030592329.1, read as the reverse complement.
TGGCCCTTTACCAACTTAGTGGGTTTAATCTCAATGTCATACTCTAACAATTTTGCTATCCACTTGCCCCTTTTTCCATCTGGATCAGCTTGTGTAAGGATATCCTTTGTAACAATACTTGGGACGTAGGCAACAATGTGAGAATGTAAAACATAAATTCTGAAATCCTTTATTGCTTTCACCAATGCATAGGCTTGTTTCTCTAGGATGTTATATTTCAATTCAACATTTGCTAATGTTTTTCTAAAGAAAGAAATAGGTTGTTCAGTACCTTGACTTCCCTTTTGCAGTAGAACTCCAACAATTGTGTCTTCAGAGGCAAATGTAAAGATAAGGAATTCCTTGGTAAAATCTGGGCTGATAAGTACTGGTGCTTGTGTTAGTGCCTTCTTGATCTCCTCAAATGATTTCTTTGCTTCAGCTATCCACTTGAAATCCACTCCCTTTTTTAACATTTTGGTTATGCTCTTGACAACTTCAGCAAAGTTAGGAATGAATCTTCTAACAAAGTTAACTTTTCCAAGAAAATATTGAATTTCCTTCTTACTTCTTGGAAGATCTAATTTCTGAATCACACTAACTCTATTAGGATCAATCCTAATGCCTTCTTTAGAAATAATATGACCAAGAAGTTTGCCAAAGGTTAAAGAAAAAATACTTTTGGTTGGATTAAGAGAAATACCAAATCTTCTACACTTTAGCAGGACCTTTTCAAGATGTTTCAAATGATCTTCTTTTCTCTTTGAAAAAACTGTGATGTCATCAAGATAAACCACCACTGTTTTGTCTTTTTCTTCAGCAAAAGAAATATCCATTTCTCTTTGGAAAGTGGCTCCTGGATTCATGAGACCAAATGGCATCTTTGCATACATGAATGTTCCCCATGGTGTTGTGAAGGCCGTTTTCTCCTGATCATCTGGGTGAACAAGAATCTGATTGTACCCTGAGAAACCATCAAGCATCGACATCCTTTGTGAACCAACAATATTTTGCAAAATCAAATCCATTTTAGGGAGAGGATAATTATCTTTTAATGAAGCTTTGTTCAGATTTCTAAAGTCTATACAAATTCTGATCTCTCCATTCTTTTTTCTGACTGGTACCAAATTAGCAAGCCAATTTGAGAATCTGATTGGAACAATAATCTTAGCATTAAAGAGCTTTTTTACTCCCTTTTCAATCAATGGCATAAGAAGAGGATAAATTCTTCTTAGCTTCTGCTTGAAAGGCTTTTCATTCTCCTTAATAGGAATGGTATGTTGTATAATTGAGGGGTCATATTGTTTCAAGTCAGCATAACTCCATGCAAAGACATCAATGAACTTTTTCATCATCTCCACATATTTAGTCTTCATATCAGCTGAAAGAAATTTTGAAATTTTGACCATCTTAGGCACAAGTGAATCTCCTAAATTACAACTTTCCACTTCTTCTTCATCAGCTTGTAATTTTGGTGCTTTGAATACATCGTTCTGATCGAACAATTTCTCAAGGGGAATGATACCTTTTGGAATGAGATTGTTTTTTAATTGTAAGACTTCAGGATTTTCCTTTGATTCCATAAACATATTCTGCTGATCTATTTGAGTACTGTGAAATTCTTCCTTCAATTCAATGAAATTTCTTACTTGTTGATCATCCTCAAAGACCTGCCAGTTAATGATGTTATCTGTTATATCTGGTCTGTGTCAAACTTCAACCTCATATTTTTCAGAAGAGTGTGTAGAATAACAAAAAGGTTGGTTGAAACAGCAAGAGAATATGCAACCAAATTTTGATCCCTGGTTTTGATATCGAAAGTATGAGTCTGAAACTTTTCCAACATCTCCAACACTAAATTTCTATATGCCCTCATCCTTGTATCCTTAGTTTGGTAGGCACCTTCAACTTGCTTTATTAACAATTTAGAATCTCCACATACAGAAATATTTCTAGCATTCAATTTCAATAAAGCTTCTAATCCCAAAATCAAAGATTCATACTCGGCCATATTATTAGTGCAATCAAAATTCAACTTGTAGGAAAGAAACTTACTTTCTTTATTAGGATTTGTAATCCAAATTCCAACTCCCGCCCCCTCTCTTCCTGCTGATCCATCGAAATATAATGACCAACAACCTGCTGTTTCATTTTCATCTTTTTTCTGATCTCCTTGGCTCTGGCTGTCTGGAGATTTATTCTGTGATTCTTCATCAGCTGATTCATTAAAGAGGATGGCTGATCCGAGACCAGTGTCACATGAATAAATTGGAAAGTTTTGAGGTTTATCATTGCTGCTTACCATATAAGCCATTCTAGTCTCCTGATACAGTCTTCTTTGCTCACCAAAAACAGGAATGGTAGCATAGGTAAGGTCCATCTGCATGGTACCCTTGATCTTTGCTGCCCATAATCTTGAACGAAGCATCCCAAACTTAGGTGGAATATCAGCCACAACAATGTCCATGACAATTGTTTTTGCTGGAATTTGTGTGAGACCTACAACAACATCCTTTATTAAACCAATGCACTGAACTCTTTTTGAATCAAAGGAAAACAAATCCTTATATGGTCTAGTTACCTCTAATCCCAGTCTTTCGATGATCACCTTTGGCATAAGATTATGAGATGCCCCTGAATCTAACATAGCATTATGTAAAGTCATGTCATGAATGCTAATGCTTATGTAAAAAGGAGGGAACTCTTCATTCTGTTCATCTTCAAGTCTTGGTCCCAAGCAAATAATAGGATTATCTTCTTGTACATTTAGGATATCGCTACTCTTGGTTGTGAATTGAGCATTTCAACAATTTTACTTCTATATTTGTCTACCTTGAGGATTTCATTGAAGGGAATTGCTATCTTAATTTTTGTAATCTCATTCTCAAGGTTAAAAGCAGAAACCGTCTTCTCAACTTCTTTAGGAAGGGGTGGAGCTTGAAAATCCTTTTTGCTAGGTGGAGAATCATTCTTACCTTCAGAAACCTTTGAGCTTTCCTTCTTCTCTTCAGATTTCTTTGAGGCATCCTTCTTGGGTTGTACTTTACTTGTTGTAATAGGCAGATTTCTATCACTGAGATTGTACTGCTTTTGCATTTCAAAGATAGCATGTTGATATCCCTTTACAAAATCTGAAGGCTCTTCTCCCAATTTGGTCAGACTAGACTCTTCATATTCTTCTTTAGTCAAGAAAATCCTAGACACTTCTTCATCGAGACAATTTATTGACTCCTCACCAATTTCGGTCTCATCTTCTTCATCTACCAAATTCTGTTGGAAGGGAGGTCTTACTATAGGATCTGATTGTTGATTTCTATTCTCTCTTGGCCTTTGTTGATTCTGAGGTCTTCTAAACTGAGGTTCTTGTTGTGCTGGAGGAGTAGAAGTATTCCCAAGAGTCAACCGATCCATCAGTTTTTTCATGGTCTTCATCATTGTTTCAAACTTATTTTCTGGAGCAGAGGTAGAAGGTTTCTCTTCTTCCTTTAATTTAGCCTTTGCCATTTTTGATTTCTTAGCAGCAACCATGTTTACCTCCACTTTAATTGCATCATTTTGCATGTCAACAAGAGTGGAAGAATCTCTTTCTCTGATTAAGAGGGAGAAGTCAGAGTCAAATGCTTCGGCATATCTCAGTTGTTTCAAAGCCCCAGGAGGTTTCAAATGAGCGGGAATGGAATTGTATATTTTATTAAACCTCTTGGAAAAATTTTGAACAGTTTCATTAGGAGCTCTTCTAAGATTGTTGTATTCAGTAAGAGCTTGGACAGGGTTGGTTCTATTTCTCCATTTCCTTAGAAAACTATCTTGAAACTCTGCCCAACTGTGAATACTTCCAGCTCCAAGAGCCTTGAACCATTTTCTAACTTCCCCAATGAAAGTTTGAGCAAACAATCTTATTTTTACATCTTCATCATCAACTTCCTCTCTGTCAGCAAAATCATTGAATCTGTCTACATGTTCTTCTGCTGTAATGTCTCCATCTCCACCCCATGTTGGAATTCTAGCAGTATATTTGCTAGGAAGGTCATGTAAAACAACAGGGAGGGCTAGTGGATCATACCTAGCAGGTACGGCCATAATGAATGGAGGAGCAGTGATGACAGGTACTGTATGAACAGTGGAACCAGAACTGATATGAGATAGGTTTCCTAGTGTCTGAGAACTACTAGGACTAGCATAGGCAGAGGATAAAGTGCTGGTACGAAAAGGACTATTTGGACTTTGCAAACCACTGAAAAAGGTACTCCAATTTGGAAGGGGTAGACCAGTTTTAGACCTGATTAAGACTTCAAAAGGATCAAGCTCTTTGAGTTGATTTAAATCTTCCTCTTCTAATAGTAATTCTGAAGTAACAACCTATTTTGTGAGACTAAGGATGAAGCATCAATACCTCTTTTTTGTAAATATAAAATAATTCCAATGAGTTCTTCTTCGTTCTCAGACCTTAATAACACCTCATGAATTTTATCATCTACAATTTTATCTTCAGGACTTCTTGAAAATTCAGGGAGCAAAGATTTCGAAAAACATGGAGTACCTGGTGTTTCAGGAAATCTTTGTCTGCTCCTTGAAATGGTGTTTGGATTGTCCACAGGAGTAGGTGGATCTGGGTCAGGATTGCTCCGTGTATATCTCCCTTTCGAAGCCACCTTTTTAAAGTTTGAAATTATATGGAGTCACCAAGGTAGAGTGCAGCCTCGAAAAATCTTCTGAGCTCCTGCTACCTTCAGAAGTTCAGCTTCTAATTTTCGGGAATGGTTAATCTTCGACTCCCGGCAGATGCACCAAAATGTTATCTCAAAATCAAGCACTGGAAGGCTGCAGACCAGGAAGACTTCAAGTAACTGTTTCAAACCAATCTTTTAGCTAAGGCTTAGCCTCCTTATCCTAAGAGGGCTCTCTCAAAGGGTTTAAGATTTGCAATTTTGACTGAGATGGCTAACTCTTCTATTTAAAAAAGAGGGAAAAGGCTGGTAAGATCCAAATTAACAAGCATCCATTGGGCTCATGGAGTCATATGTTACTAAGCATTAACAGTGAATTGGTTTTGCAAGGAAATCAAGGCATTCAAACTTCAATATACATAAAGAGCAACAGATACAAAATGACAGTATATGAGTACATGAAGGAAATTAGAACACAGCATGTGATTTCTAAGTAATCAAGTACCCATCAAATTGTAAACAACATGAAAGACAACAAGAGGAATTCATACATTGAAGTCACTATGATTCTTGAGCAACTGAAACCATTCACTGTATTATCAAAATAAACAGAGTCTTTACATAAGCTTGTCAACAGAGCTTTTTACATAAATATCCAACCTGTATTACATTGCTACTCCAGCTATATATATAGTTCTTCTATCTAATTGAGATTCCTCCTCAAGCATGAGGGGAACTCAAAATCTACTTCTAATGACACCTAATCAACTTTTAACTGCCTATTAAATGTAACAGACTTCAACTAAACTTTCCAGAGATCTAAATCAAGTAGGATTCTAACATCATGTTATGCTAATAAAAGCCTTGGCTATAATTTCTCTCGTTCTTTGACATCTGGTTCCTTTCAGTTTGGCAGTAATGAGTGTTCAAGGCTCCATGTTGGTCTTCTATGCCACATCCTCTCCATTGTCCTGAAATATAGGAAACTACCCTTGTGTATCGTTCTTTAGTTTGCCTCAAGATTTTTGGATTCAACAAAGTGCATATTTTATCCTTTAATTACCCAAAATGGAGCAGACTGCCACGTCCTCGATTTGTTGTCCACCGTTTACATACGTGAAAGCCAAAATTCTTGCAAACTGTTCTAGATATCCTGAAGTGTGGTAAATATACTCACTTTATGACAAAAATCTAAAGTAAGATTCGTATGCATATTATCTCCACCTGTCTTGACCTGGTTTAATATCGATAGCTTCTGCAGATGCCGTGCATACCTTGTAGACATTCACCTTTAAAAATTCCCACTCATATTCAAAACTGGTTGATTGAAATTGGACTGTTTAGCTTCAGCAGTTTCGTAGCGCACTACGAAACTACTGAGCTTTGATCATCACCTTCAGCAGTTTCGTAGCGCACTATGAAACTGCTGAGTTGCTTCAAAAATCATAGTTTCAACCCAGAACTTTATTTATTTGAGCCCTTTGCAATCAAAACCTTCTTTCAACTATTCCAAAACTTTTCAACACTGAATGGACGTGCATGATTCTTCAAAAAGGTGACACTAAGCAAAATCAACAAAATTTGAAGCATAGCCTTACTTGAAACGGAATTTCATTAAGAAGACTCTTTCAGCTGACCTAACTGTACCTTTAAATATTCAATTTGTTTCTTCATGACCTTGATTCCAGCTCTTAATTGCATATTAATCATTCTGATGAACTTTGCTTCTTTAATTGTCGGTACTGTTGTAACATCACAAGTAAAACTAAAATTAATTTCAAAAGGAAAACAATTCTTTTAATGAAATTATACCTGTATTTTCCGGCTGCGAAGTGACCACAAGATTTGGGGATGACTCTCCTCCCAACCGTAGGCTCAATTATGCAAGATTCTGCTACAACTGGCCACCCCCGAGCCCTCAATCAACGACTACTGCCAGTATTCCTAAGTCTTAGCATTCTCCCAAGAGAATGAAGATAGAACCTCACAATGATCGAACCCCCTCCATCCTCCTCATCATTCATTAAATAGAACAAAACATTGGAAGGGAAATCACATTCACACCCTCCATGTGTCTGCATGCTACATGCCCACCCTCCATGTGTCTGTATGCTACTTTTTCTTTATTTTTCTTTGATTTTTTTGATAATTTCCTCCTTTTTTTATTAGAGATTTAATATGGTTATTTTTATTTATTTATTTTTATTATGATTTATTTATTATTATTCATTATTTTTATTATTACTTATTATTTTTATTAGTTCTTATTATTTATTATTTATTATTAAGGGAGGGATGTTACATTACTCTTCCCACTTTAAGGAACTTCGTCCCGAAGTTAAGTTTTTTTTTTTTTTTTGTATTATTTTTATTTCTTCATGTTGCCAACACCCCTCTGCTGAAATAGTATATAACCAGCAGGCATCGAAAGTCCCAACACCCTGGAAATCTCAAGGAATCTCTGTCTTTTTTCCACTTTCGGCCACCGGCTAGGCCTGGACCCGGTCTGTATCCTAGTCCAAGGCTGGCCCCCAAGGCTTGCGCCTGACTCAGACCTCATCTGCCCCAAGGCAGGCATCCGGTCCGGTACTCAATGACCACGGGCATCTCGCAGGCTGGCCCACTCCCTCCACAACTACTAAGGCGCACAACTACAGGCATCGAAATCCTTTACATCCCTTCCAGACTTCGGCATCCCAATCCAATAACAGGCGCCTAGCCTAGAACATCAGGCACCAAGCCTGGAACATCAGGCACCAAGCCTACAACATCAGGCACCAAGCCTGGAATCATCAGGCACCAAGCCTGGAATCATCAGGCACCAAGCCTGGAATCATCAGGCAACAAGCCTGGAACATCAGGCACCAAGCCTGGAATCATCAGGCACTAAGCCTGGAATCATCAGGCACCAAGCCTGGAATCATCAGGCACCAAGCCTGGAACATCAGGCACTAAGCCTGGAATCATCAGGCACTCGGCCTTCTCAAGATGGTCCCATAGCTCTTCAAGAGCTATCCATCAAGAACTATTCACAAGACAAAGGAATCACTGGCATATGTAGTGTTGATTGAGTTTTCTAAGGTTGCTCTTGATTTTCTGTAATAACGGTTCTTCTTGCACATTGTTAGTTTCTTTCTGAACATTTCTATCATCCTGTCTGCTCACTACAGGATTCTGCTCCTCCTGTTCTGACGATTTGCATATCATTTTATCGGTTTCAAGTGTGTAAACACCAGCCCATCCACCATTACTTTCCATGTCACATACTACATTTTTGACCCCAACATTATTCTGAACAGGTCTTTGCAATTCCATTTTTAGAGCTTTGTTTTCTTCTTCTAGGGAGACCAACTTTTTCTGCAAATCTTCAATTTCCCTCTGAAGCTTTTGACCTTTTCTGATCTCATCTTGTAATTCTGCTTCAATGTTAATGTTTTCTTTCTGGAAAGCATCAATGCCTTTTGAAGATTCTTTCTGCATAAGTTTTAAATCAGTCTGGGATTCTAAATCAGTATCTGCCGTGGTTTGGGAACTGGCAATATGTTCCTCTGAATTCAATCTCTAACCTGATATGTCGATTCTCATGCTTTGAGGCGTTTCATTCTCTTGTTTCAGCGTGGATATTCCTATATGGAACTCTCTTATCTTTTGCTCAAGGACCCCATACTCATCTCTGTTTTTCTGTTACAGCAAGATTGGATGAAAAAGGGCACTAAAGAAAGCCCAAAAATTTGTTCTGAATCTCTTTCATTGATTCTATGTAGTAGCGATTCTTTCAAACTTCATGTTGGTTGGGTACAATACTGTACGCTGAGGCCATGAGATTTGAAACCTGGTCCTCCTTGCTGCTTAGATTAATTTTAAATTCTGGGAAGATGGAGGTAGTCGCTTGTATTTGCTATTTGTCTGCAATTCTCTCAAACACCTATATACATCTTGATAACCGCTTCTTTTGACTATCAATTTTTTGATAAACGTGTTCAGCATAACTGTCTTAGAATGGCTTTGTAATAGCCTTTTATTCATTTGAAGTTAATTTTTATTTAGCTGGAGAATTTGCAAATAAATGAAATTTTGTAATCAAGTAAAACCTGAATGGAGCGTATTGTGCTTGATCCACAAGAATCACACAAGTTAACTGCATATTTGAATTTTATCTGTTGTTAAGTTCTTTTAACAAGTGTGAATAGATATCAATAATTAGTCTTGCTTAAGATCGGGACCAGCTTAAACACTTGCAAATATTTTGAATACAAAGAGAATCCTAATTATTTACCTCTCTTTACAGTGATTCTGTTAGGTGTTCCTTTTGGAACATATGCTGGATAAAATATGACCAATACCAGACTCTCCCTAACTGTAGATAGGCATTATGATTTTAAGAAATAAAATCTTTCTGTGTTGGTTTACTTGATTCCAATTACTCATCTGGATGCATTCAAATTATCTGAACAATTTAAATTTTAGTAGGATACGGCCTTTAGTCTTTGGTTTCTATCATTTATGAGATTTAACCTTGTGCTATTATTATAATTTATTTATGTATTGTAAATGTCTTCAGTTATAAGCAACTAGCTCGCATTCTTTTGTTGTATATTAATATTACTTCATTATTGATATAGTTTCATACTGATACCCCCCTCAAAAAGTTGTAATTCTTTCCTGCAAAGTTAGCAGTATTATTGAGCAATGTTTAATTTGGAAAAGGAGTTTTGTAATGAACAAGAACATAAAGTATCCATCTAAATAATTTTCGAAGAAAATCAACAAAAAATTCTTTTCATTTGACTATTATTTACAATTATTTATCTTTCCACTACTTGAAAACTCCTTGCTTCAAATTTTTCTTCGGCTGCTCAAGAAAAAGGGAAATTTTAATAGGGAATGTTTTCTTTAAATCGCCTTGTCTAATACTTTTATTGGTAACTTTTATTGAAATCAATCTATCAGTTCTTCAAAACATACGTTTTGAACTTTTTCCAAATTAATTGTTATCAGAGATTTTTGATTCAAATCCTTGTTTTGGAAAGTGACAATAATCTGGTATTTGACTGGGTGGTTGGGTTATATCAGTCTCACGCCGTTTTAGGGTTCAGCATAGTGATGCAAAATTTAGTTTGCAGGTTGTAACTTTGCTAATTAAGAGCATCACTTGGGGCACTATGTTGGCATTACTCTTTATTGAAACCAAAATTTATATAAGGGAATTTAGATGGTATATTCGGTTAGGAGTCATTTATGTTCTTGTTGGGGATTCTACATTGCTGAATCTTATACTCCCTGTCAAAGATGACTGTAACAAGTAAGAGCTTCTTTTATTTTGTTAAATATCCATGTTGGTCAAGGAATATTCCTTTCATGTTTTGGTTAAATTTGATTTCACGAGTAATTCTTTATGAATCATTGAACTTAATTATGGCTAGTAAAACACTATTACTGTAATTTCAAAACAAGTCAAACTGATAGAAAATCTGTAAAAATTCAATGCTGTATCTTAACTTTCAGTCTAGATTTTCAAAGTAAAAATAGTTTCCTATTAGCAGATCTCTATGGATGGAACTTACAACTTGATAGTAGTTAATGCTAAAGTGAAAGAATGAGATATTTATTGCACTCCTAATTATTTCATCCTGTTAGAAATTTTTAATAATGAGACATGGCACTTAAGCTACATGGATGCTTGATTATTTTTGAGCCGCATTACTTTGTTACACGGAACGGTACAACATAGTATTTGTGAAATGGAAGGGATCATCATAGTAGCTGAATAACAATAAAAGTTGTCCAAATAGTCTTTCACATAGAATGGCTTTCTTTATATGGGCATAGAAAATAGGAGTGGCATGTTTTGTTTTGATATATCTTGTAGTTAATTTTTAAGCATCCAAGAACGCTAGATAATGTGTATTATAGCACTGCCATAGTTAGATTGTTCACACAGCAAATGACCCTGTCAACAACAGGAAGATTGCTGTGGTAGGATTGCATGGAGCAAGGTATCTGCTTCGAGTGATTTTGCTTGTTTTGCTAGCAATTTTACTTGTTTTGTTTTTGTCACAACTTTTGAATATTCATTATGACATCTCTTTGTGAGCTTGGCTTGTTAGGCTTTATCTATTTTGTCTTTTGGGGGCCATCTGTTGCTTTCTCATCTTTTGAATATACACCTTGATACATTTGCTTACTCAAGTTTTAAATTGGTGGTAATCATTATTGTTGAACATTAAGTGACATTATCGTAATGGGTACTTCTTGTATTAGTCATCATACTCTGTAGATGAAGAAATGGATCGAGTCCCCGTACATGTCTTGATCATGGAAATTCCATTTATATTATTATTATTGACACCAAAGCCTCATCTATGTGTTCAACTTGACCGTTTCTATCTCATCTTGATTTTGAAACTGTAATTCATTAACAGACTTGGCTATTGCTTGTCTATCTTCATGTAGGTTCATTCAGTCATTCTGATTAGTAGCTTTATAAATTACGCTGTATTCATGAACCAACATCTCGTCCTGAACAAATCCTGTTGATAACACATCTATCTGCAAACAATTTAACCATTGAATTCCCACGTAATTCGAATGAGGAATCGCGCGTAGCTTTCCATGGATTCAATTAATCAATGGGTGAATCTTTCTGCAGATAGATGAATCTTTTTACAGTTAGTTATACCTCCACATCTATATTTTATTCCGCTATTGCGCTCAGCATTTTATAATCCATTTACATCACTGGGGTACACTCATTTCATTGTCTATTAATTCTGCGGATCTAGTACCGCTTTGCTTTTTCAGATTTTGGACACCGGAGGTGCGGCTGATCATACGAAGCTATATACGAAGCCATATAGAAAGTCTATAAATTTGTAAGTGTATATCGCCAGATTGCAGGTGCCTGAATGTTTCAAACCACAATATGAGGTTGATCAGTATGGACAGATTTCTCGTCAAGTTTAAAATTTTCTATCTTAGGCAGGAAATTTTACGCCTAATTGTATTGTAATTTAAGGGATTTGAAATGGTGTTGCCTTCGTGGATGCGCTTGTAGGCAGACCATATAATTAATAAAATCATTATTTTTTTGAGGAGGCATGACCTCCCCCGTCATCCGGTCCGGTTCTGGATCGGGTGGCAGTGTCTTTTCTTTATGGTGTGGAATATTTTTATGCTTGATTCATAAATTTTATGACATATATATTAATATTACTTCACCATATACCAAATTTACTGAACTAAACATCAATACAACTTTTATACTGTCATAAAAAAATTTAACCGTATTTCTTTCTTTTTAACACATGACATGAAAACAGTAACTGAATGTGATTAAAAAGAAAATGTCATTTTTGTGTTACTTTCCATATGGTTGATTGTAATCTAGTAATAGGAAAAAAAAAAATATTCTTTAGTCACGAGACTCGAAGCACTTCTTTGACTTTTGGTGGATATTGAACCACATCTCCGTGATTGATAGAATCTTTCGTACTAAACTTGTTTTTATATATACTTTGAAATTCATCATAAATTATGCTTCACTTGTAACTAAATTTGTTATAACTTTTGGCATAAAAGTAATGGATAAATCCACTGTAATTACAGGGTAGATCATAGCTCCTAAACGTCAAAGACAAAACCAAAACAACCTTGGAGTAGAAAGACCACCTCCCGGTTCTTCCGAGATAGGAACCCCAGCTGAGCAAGCTATATTACATTCCCTTGGAGAATTGACCAATATCTTTAAGGCTTGGGTCTCAAGCCAAGGGCAAGATCTAGGAGATGTTCAAAAGGAGGTGGAACAGAAACAGAGACAAGACTTAAATTCTCAACTCAATATCAAAGATGGACAAGTAACACTTGATATTATGAAATAAGTCCAAAAATCCAAATTACCAGAGTTTACGGGTCTAGAATGGGGTTCTAAAGCAGAAGCCTGGGTAATGGCTGTCAAAAGAGCACTTAGTTTTAAGGCATACACTTCTACGGAAAAAGCCCAAATATCAATGAGTCTACTAAAAGGAGATGCCTTATTATGGTGGATAAATGAAGAAACGAAGATGCAAGTTACACCAGTACAAGTTACTTGGGAAATGTTTGAGGAAGCCTTCCGAACTAGGTACCTATCAGAGGAGTATAAACACCAGCAAGTAGGAGCCTTTCATGAAGTACGACAAAATGGTAGATCTATCGAGGACTATGAAGCTGAGTTTTATTCGTTGGTCCATCACGTGGACTATATGGCTGATGATAGACGTCAAGCTGAAAGATTTTTACATGGACTTGACCCCTTAGTCCGAGCAGAAGTCACCATGTGGAAACCCACCACTATGGCAACAACCACCAGTTTGGCCAAGCAAGTTTTAAGGAAAATCAATATGAAGAAACAAATGATAGTTGATGGAAATTCAGGAAAGGAGCATTCCACAATGAGGGTAAATAAACCATGGGGCAGCCATATATATTCCAAGGAAGACAAAGCACTATTTCTCGGATTGCTAGCGCCACTTCTCAAGCACCTCCAAGAGGTCGTAAAGGTCAACCCTCCTTGATTAATGGGAGGAATAGAAGATTCGGTGACCAAGGACGAGTATAACATTCGAAGCAAGCTTAAGTAGAATGTTGGCATTGTAAAGGTCTACATTATAGACAAGATTGTCCAAGTTATCAAGAAGGGATTAAAAAACAGGAATACAAAGCAAAAGCAGGAAGACCACAAAACCCTCATCGAATTCATGCAGCTATAAACCATCGCCAAGCTGAGCACCAAGCCACTGTAGTAGAATCTGCAGGTATGATCAATAACATCCCTATATCTGTGTTAATTGATCCAGGTGCTACTGATAGTTTTGTTTCACCTTCAACAATAATTAGATGTGGATTGACAGCTCATGAGAAAAGTAACTTTAGAATGGTAGAAATGGCATCAGGCTCTCAACAATCAGTAGGGTCAATGGTAAGAGATTGTAGTGTTAACATTGGGGGGTATGATACCAAGATGAATCTATATAGTACAACCCTCGGAATGTATGACTTAATCGTGGGAATGGATTGGCTTGAATCCCATAAAGCTATATGGGATTGTTATAATAAAACAGTCCTCATAAGAAATGACCAAGGAGAAACCAAGGTGATAAAAGGGATTAGACGTGATGTTACATTACGCCTCATATCAGCCAAGAAAGTTAATAAGTGTTTGAGGAAAGGGTGCAAGATTTATGCGGTGGAAATGGTTCCTACCAATGAGAAGTCCTCAGATAAATTGCACCCACTACTTTCCGAATTTGCGGATGTATTTCCTCTAGAATTACCAAGTTTGCCTCCAGTTCGAGAAATTGATTTCTCCATAACCTTGAAACCAGAAGTGGAACCCATATCTAAAGAACCTTATCGAATGACTGTTCCAGAGCTTAATGAATTGAGTATACAACTCAAAGAACTTCTTGACCAAGGTTTTATAAGACCCAGTGTGTCACCTTGGGGTGCACCAGTAATTTTTGTAAATAAGAAGGATGTAACTCTTAGGTTATGTATTGATTATCGAGATCTAAACAAGGCCACCATCTGAAACAGGTATCCAATGCCCCGAATCGATGACCTCTTTGACCAACTAAAAGGATCTTCAATATTCTCCAAGATAGAATTACGGTCAGGTTGTCATCAACTAAGAATCAAGGAGGAAGAGATACCTAAAACAGCGTTCAGAACACGCTATGGACACTATGAGTTTATTATTGTGCCATTTGGTTTGACTAATGCCCTAGCAGCCTTCATGAACTTGATGAATAGTGTCTTTTGAAAATATCTGGACTGCTTCGTCCAAGTATTCTTGGATGACATCCTCATTTATTCCCGTAATGAGAAGGAGCATCTAGAACACTTGAGGTTGGTACTTCAATGCCTTAGAGAAAATAAGCTCTATGGAAAACTTTCTAAATGTTCCTTCTTTGAGAGAGAAATTCAATATCTAGGCCATACCATTAGTGGGAAGGGCATTGCAGTGGATTACAGTAAGGTTGAAACTATAATGACTTGGCCCACTCCTCAGAATGTCAAAGAAGTACGCAGCTTTATGGGATTAGCAGGCTACTATAGAAGGTTTGTAGAAAGGTTCTCGCAAATATTTAATCCCATCACCCACCTTCAAAAGAAAGGGGTTAAGTTTGAACGGACAAGTGAGTGTGAGAAAGTATTTAAGGAGCTGAAACATCGACTCATAACGACCCCAATATTAAAGGTACCTAACATGGACAAGGACTTTCTTGTATGCACTGATGCATCAGAAGAAGGATTAGGTGCAGCCTTGATGCAAGATGAAGGAGTTATCGTTTATGCTTCTCGAAAACTTAAGGGCCATGAAATCAACTATGCAACTCATGATCTGGAATTAGCAGCGGTTGTAATGGCCTTAAAATTGTGGAGACATTATCTAATGGGGCGTCAATTTGAGTTACGAACAGATCATAAAAGTCTTGAGTATATCTTCACACAAAAGGACCTCAATGCTCGACAGCGATGCTGCAGTGAGCTATTTAGTGATTATGACTTCAAAATATCCTATATTAAGGGAAAAGAGAACAAAGTAGAAGATGCTTTAAGCAGGAGACCTAGACTTCATTCAATGACGACATTAAAGATAGACTTGAGGAGCCGGATTCTAAATAATTTAGTAAGGGACCCACATTACCAGAAAATAAAATTTGCCTTACAAGAAGAGCTACCTATGGCAACCAAGTGGGAGGAATACACCTTAGAAAATGATGGGTTGCTCTGATATAAGGATAGGATTTATGTCCCAGAAGATGCTGATCTTTGAAATTTAATAATGAAGGAAGCCCATCAAGCTCCATACGCTGCGCATCCAGGAGTCCAGAAAATGTATGCACACTTAAAACAACTATTTTTCTGGACAGGAATGAAAAAGGATATAACAATGTTTGTGGCTCGATGTTTATAATGTCAACAGGTTAAAGCTAAACATCATCACTTGGGCGAACTTTTACAACCCCATGATATACCAGAAACTAAGTGGGAGATTGTTTCGATGGATTTTGTTGGAGGCTTACCTATGACGTCCCAAAGACATGACTGTATTATGGTTGTGGTTGATAAATTAACTAAGAGTGCTTGCTTCATTCCTGTCAAGACCACCTTTGAAGCATCAGCGATCGCTCAAATTTTCCTGAAAGAAATAATTCGCCTTCATGGAGTACCACGCAAGATAATATCTGATAGAGACACACATTTCACTTCCAGATTTTGGGAAAGTCTATTACAATCTATGGGAACACAACTAAATTTCAGTACGGCATATCAACCAGAGGCAGATGGTCAAACAGAAAGAGTAAACCAAGTGTTGGAGAACATGTTAAGAATGTATGTAATGGATCAACAAAGCCAATGGGAGAAATACCTTCCCTTAGTAGAATTTGCCTACAACAACAGTTACCACAGTTCAATACAGGCAGTGCCCTTCGAAATCTTGTATGGAAGACCATGTCGTACTACATTAAGTTGGGATCGATTAGATGACTGAGTCATGGTGGGACCCGAAATGTTCCAAGAAATGGAAGAACAGATGGCCACAATTAAGCAGAGACTAAAAGAAGCGAGGGATCGCCAAAAAAGTTATGCTGATACTAAGAGAATTGATAGGAACTTTCAGGAAGGAAGCCAAGTTTTCATTAGAATCAAACCCTTTAATATTTCCTTTAGGATGGGTAAGGGAACAAAGCTATCACCTAGATTTTTTGGGCCATTCACGATCCTAGAGAGGATTGGACCAGTTGCTTACAAGCTCGAGCTGCCGTCCCATCTAAGAAAGATGCATAATGTGTTTCATGTTTCTATGCTTAGAAAATATGTACCCGACCCATCCCATGTTTTGAAATTTGACAAATTGCAGGTTTCCGAGGACGAAGCCCTTCAAGCCGAACCATTCTGTATACTAGACCATCGAGTTCGTCGACTCAGGAACCGTGAGTTTGAGCAAGTCAAGGTCCAATGGGACCAATATAGCCCAGGGTCAGCTACCTGGGAAGATGCAGCTGTTATTTTTCAAAACATTCCTTATTTACTTGATTAAAATATGTGCTGAATAATGCTCCTTAGCTAAGACAGATACTTTATGGAGAATCTAAAT
>APFE030592317.1:20879-35081 GCA_000404065.3 Pinus taeda | reverse complement strand
TATACACATTTGTAATATGATTTTTTAATATATTTTTTAATCGAATCAAAGGCAAGTAAATGGAGTCTTTTCATTCATAGATATCCTCAAAGGAAAATTTGTTTCCTCAAAAACACTAAATTAAAAACACAATGTACCCAACCCCTACATAGTGGAACAACTGAATCAAATCCCAGTAATGACTATAAATCTACCATATACAAATGATTTGTGCATAACATATTAATCTCAAGCAGTACTATGCAGATTCAATAGTTTTTGGCCAAAACTGGTGGATCTCTTCCATTAGATATTCACAAATTTGACAATAAATTGTGAGATGAGCCTTTGCTCCAAGGGATTTTTCATAGTAAAATTTGCATCGTGAGAGGATTGTGAATATATATTACAAGAGGGTTCATGTTTTTGGGTCTCTATGGGACTTTTGGTCACCCCTTGGTTCCTAGATTTCGATGCCAATATAATGGTAGTATCTTGAATGTCAGTATGGGTTAGATTGCATAATCTACCCCGACATTCTTTTCTCCATAAACTGAGAGAAGCCATAGGGAACATATTAGGGTGATACATCAAGAAAGATACACAAATGTTTGAGCAACAAATCTACACAATCGCCATAATTTATGTGGAGGTAGAATTCAAGAAACGGTTGCCGAATCATATTCTGTTTACACACAACAAGAAGTGCTCATCACAGTTCCTATATTTTTGGAACACAACATTTAGATGTCGAATAAGCCGAAAAATGAGACATCTTCAAATTCATGTCATGATGCCAAGAAAGTTCATCAAAGGAAGAAGAAAACAAGAAAGCAACCCAAGGGATGGCAATTCCCACAGAATTTTCCTGACGAAGAAGATGATGATGAAGAAATGGATCCTCCTACCAATGAAGAAGCCCAAAATACACAAGAAAACATAGAAAAGGGGAGCATTAATCACGAAGTTTCAGGAACTCCAACAAACACATCGAGGAAGGAGATGGTCCCTGTAGAAATGAAGACAAGGGACTCAAAATCTCATCATGTATCTCAAAGTTTGGATTCAGATAAGGAAAATCCAAGAATGAATGAAGGGACCCATCTACTCTTGTAATTGCCACTACTTCCTAAGGAGAATGGAGAATGGTTAAAAATAAGAAATGGAGAAAAGGGTAACATGTTTACCACCATTTTGGAGTTTGGTCTCTATGATCACCAATTTTGATTGGCATGATTAAATGCATTATCAACATCTACAACATTTATTTTTTTTGTCATTATAAAATTATAATTTTTCCTAAGGAAAAAAGAATATATCAATTATAAATAATTATAAAAGAATCTCATTTTCAAATACACATTGAATAGTATAGTGGTTGTTACAAAAAAAACCTTTGTCATCCACGATGTCATGGTCAATTACCAGAATAAGTGAAATGTTATTAAATTGACCATGGATATGTTAATGCAAGCATTCAATTCATTTGAAGTGTATCTCTTGCATTGGATACTATGCATGCTTAAAATCATCATAAAAGTTATTTGTACGAAGTTTATAGATAATTTGATTAGTGACCTTCCATATGGTATATTAAATAGATGTTAAAATGTATTCATGTTGTGAACAATAACCAACAGGGTGAGATACAGAGATAATTATATGTTAAAATGAATTCATGTTGCTAACAATAACCAACATTGTGAGATAGAGACAGAATTAGATGTTAAAATGAATTTATGTTGCCAAAAATAACCAACAGGGTGAGGTACAATATGTCTACTGGACTTTTACTAAAGTGTAAATAAATGTTTACATATTTCTTTTGGACTTTTACATGGGCGTAAATAAATGTTTACTCTACTCCACACTCTCCCAATGGATAGAGTCAAGACCACAACGGATGACTTTTTTTGAATTCCTCAATCTAATTACTCCAGTCCCAATATTTCGGCAACGTCAGTAGTCGCTCAATGCCTCTAGTCGTCACTCATTGCCTCTGAGTCATTAGAAAATTCAAAAGCTCCACAACGTGCCTAATAAGACTATGACATGTTGATTTTCAACAATTCAATAAAATTGTTGATTTTAAACAATTCAATAAAACTGCATATAATTCGGTGGAATGAAGAATAGAAGAAATGGTTGCTAGGGTGCGCATTGGTTGCAGAAAATGAGAACGAACGAATTGGAATTTTCCACTTTCAACTTCCCACCTAGATAGTCTACTTGCCATTGGCCATTATTGGAGGATGGGTTCTAAGCAATTGAAACTGAGTTTTCCATTAATTATTATTGTTCTCTTTTTTTTATTAAATTTCATATTAATAATTTGTTTCAGGGATCTATTGGGTGTATTTGATGACATTCAATTGATAGTTGCGTGTCATTTTTTTGTTTGTAGATTTTATATGTGAGTTTGAATTTTAGTAAAAGGGTTTAAGAAAATTTAATAGTCTGTTTAAAGTTGATTTAGGTTAATTTTTAAATTTATATAATCTTTTTTATTTACATTTTCAATTTAATTCCCCATAAATATTAGGTGAAATCCATTTTAATTCTTCTCATTGCATATAATAATATGATAGAATTTTATTCTTTTCCCCATTTTATTGTAAATTATTTCTCAAAATTTTAACATTGTAATTATTTTTCTCTATATCTTATTATTAATACCTATTTTATAATTTTTTTGCATAGAGATGGAGCATGAAGATGATTCAGAATTACAATTTGTAATTTTTTGTTTATTTATATGTAAAATATATTAATATTTGTAAACAATCAAAAACTATATTAATAGGAATTGATTTATTTTGAGGGAGGGGAGTTTCGGTCTCTCTAAGACCTCAAGATAGCTATGGATATGGTTATATGTGAGGTATGTTTACTGTGATTATGGTTATTTTGTTATTATGTTTTTTCTCTCTTCTTAAATAATTTTAAAATGGTGATAATTTGTTTAAATAAATTGATATTGGTAATGAATGAACAATTAAACTTTAAACAAAATAAATAACTTGAACTTCTTTCTCCCACAATGAACCTGGGTTACAACTTCTTTTCCTCATTGATCAAACCTTAAGCTCCTTCGATCTATGCCTCATTTAATAGTCACCTTAGTCCTTCAATGGTGATGCATTTTGGGCCAACTTGGTCCAATCTCACACTTCCCCCCAATAGTCCACATGTGTCCAATACCAAAATTTGCAACCTGGATCTCTGATTCGACTAGAAACTCAACATCAATAAAAGGATACACATACCTTGCTTTCCAATATACTCCTGGTCCTCTTGTCCTAAAGATATAAGCTTTTGGAGATATGCTTATGGCACACCAACAACCCAAAATAGCTACTCCCGACTATTTTTCCCTTCTCCAAAGACATTCTCTTCTTTTGATTTCCTTTCTATACTTCCAAAGTATTATTTTGGGTGTAAGGAACCTACTCAAAATACCTTACAATTCTCTGTCTCACAACAACAAGTGATTTGAGCTATCTAGAATGGAAGACACTTCTGCTCAACTACCTCTCTCCTTGGAGTAACTATGGCTAAGCTAGAGATGTTTTACAAGCCCTCTTGACCATCCAAATTATGCCTCCAACATGATGTTGTAACAACAATTCCCTGTGCCCTCAATAGAGATCCAAACAGCACACAAAAGTAGCAAAGAAAATTACACAAACTTAACTTAGAACTACAACCTTATTCATCATGGCTATCCACACCCAAACATAAGAGACATTACTCCACATCTTGTGCCAAAGTAATCCACCTTGCTAGCTTGTGAGCTACCTCAAGTTCACTATCTATCTCAAAGTTATACCTAATTTGATTTGCACTTTGGATGTGCTCTAAATCTCCAACAATTAACTTCTATTTATATGCACACACGTGGATCCATGAATTTTTCCATGGGGCATACTTTAGCCCAAGTTGACCTGCCCAACCAGACAAGTTAACCACCAACCACATATAAAAATTATTATCTCTTATTAGAGACATCTATTTCGAATGACTTTCACTACCATTTTCTCCTCTAGGTGTCCTCTAACACCTCACTCAAAGTTCAGTTGTTTTTTCCCAATTAATTTTGGTGCAAAACCCCAAGCTTGGGTTCCAATGCCATATCAATTATGTTGCTCTTCTTCATCCAAACACCGATCGCTAGGGCTTCAAGCTCTTCCCAGGCTACTAAATCTCATTAAACTCTTTAGATATAGAAACACAAGATATTTCATATTAGACTGAAATTGACCATATGCTTAGAGAACTAAGTCAATAGGCTAAAAAAATATTCCCAATTCCACCACAAGATTGAGAAGGGATAGGGGATATAGTTTTACCCTTTTTAGACACTGAAAAATAAGAAGAAAGGAAAGAAAAATTATACCCAAGGCCATTTAAATTTTACATCTTAGTACCTATCATAGAATCTTCTAAGTAGATTGCAAGTTGAGAATCAAAATGTTCGAAATTGATTCACACATCAACATATAATACCGATGGAAAAGAAAATTTGATGAGTATTTATCTACAAGGCCCACAATACTGACAGAATTTAGACTCAATTTCCTAAGAAGTGTTGGAGCATACACAAGAAAAATGTAAAAATAGCAAAGAAGCATAGAATTGCAACAATTTCTAGCATCATCTATCAGAAGGGACACCTTGTAGTAACTTGGACATGTCAAAGATGTACTCATTGAAATAAAAATATAGAAAATGATGGTAGATAACAAAATATAGGAGAATCAAAAATTCACTTCAACCAAAGTTAGCATATAAAATGGAAGTTCGACACAGATAGAATTGAGGATAGTTGAGTGATTGCATTGAGAAAAAAAAATATCTAGACATCAAATTGACTTCTAATTCACCCTGTGTGACTACCAAAACAATTATTGAATAAAAGGATTATGAAGATAAGATGTCATCCAGGCAAGTTGTACTCGGGAAGTCCCATATAATAATACTATGTGAGAAGATATATTAAAGGAAATTCTAAAGAAAACTACTTTACAAGCAGATGTTACCTCAACCTCACCTACAACTGACGAACAAGTTCTTCTAGTAGAGTCAAATAAACCAAACACTTGAGCTCCATAAGTAAAGAAAGGCTAAAAGAAACATCTACTAAGAAACTTGACCTAAGGCATGCTTGAGATAAACCAATATTTGAAGCACTAGAAAAATCTATGTGAGCAACATAGAAAAAAATTAAAAGAAGGATATTAGATAGTAGCAAGATTTAGCAAAGACAAAAACAACAAAGGGATATTTAGTTAGAATGTTAGAACCAGGATATAAAGTGCAACTATTAGAACATAAAATACTAGTTGATCACCAATTGTTAAGGCACATATCACTAGCCAACAAGGTAGAATATTTGAAATATTTAAAAGCATTTGATGCCCATGAAAGTATAGTTGTATGGAAATGGTCTATATTTTATCAACATATTAAAGTGCTTGCACCAACTACTTATCAATCAACATTCCCTATGACTTCAACACCAACACATGCAATAGCATAGTCATCTCGATCATCTTCCTAACAATATGAATTCAATTTCTTTGAGCCAAGATTTTAGGATGTGCTCTCTCTTTTGAACAACAACATCACACTTAGGAAATTGAACTTGAAAGTTCCAATCGATCGAACAGGGAAGGGAAAAGAAGAATAATTCACATTTTAAATCTTGTATATGTAATTCAATAAGTTCTTGTGACCCCAAAACTAGATCTCCTAATTAGCCAACCAACCTTCTGGAAGAACTTTTATTTATTTTTTCGCTAAAGCAAGTATGGATCCTTCTATTTCATAAAACCAAAAAGATAGTGTACAATTTTACATGCATGGAGAACCTTAAAGTTTCACAAAGAATCTTGAGCCCATGGAAAAATGAACAAAAATGCCACCTGGCTACTGACAAGCATGAGAACCAACTAGGAACACTGCTTTAGAGGAAACCCTATTCATCTGATTCATCCAATAAAAAGGCAATAAGATCGACAAATGAGGAGGATATTGCTCCGTCAAAAAGGCCGAAGTATAAAATTCCTGCCTCCCAAGATGCACGAACGATCACAACCATTGATCGTTGTTGACTAGATCCAATGGATGATGTCGATATCACATGGGATAAGAAGGGTCAATGATAGTGAGAGGGGAAGAGCGATTATTGGAACCCTCTCCCTGCGACGTGTTGGAGGGAGAATAGCATCGCGAAGTTTTCATCAAAACCACTTTCCAACAAAACACTGTGCGATCAACCAGAAACTTCCTGGGGGGTGGTAAACCATGCCGAGACTCCAAATTCTTGAAGGACCGGCCACTGGAAAACACAGGGCTCTATCTACACTTGTGGATTATCCTTGCTTGAACCTAAAACCCTAAATATATATGGGGTTTTCCATTAAACAAAGAATTGACAGACTCGTTTTGATCCACATGGTAAACAAAGAGCATCCTCTCGTTTTCTTTCGGAGTATGAGCGACCAGACTGGGAATCCGCCGCACCACATAACCGTCTATCCAATAATTATGACACAAGTTGATGTTGAAATCAAAGGTTGAGTCAATTCAATCCCTGGTCCCAGGCTCTGTCTTTAAACTCCAACTTATCATTATCTGCATGTTCCACAACAACCGTCTTTAACCTGCTTTGTGGTAGCTCATGCCAATTTGATGTCACTCTGATCTCTGTACTGATAACACCCTGGTTGGCAAGCAAATCAGTCACTTTGCTTGCCAACTTGCGCACATGCTTGAAGCTAACAGTATGGAGGCTCTGAAGGTGGTTTTGAATCCATTGAAATCCTTGAATTAGTTTCCAATTTTTTGAGACTTTTTTTGGCTTTGAACCCGCGCTCATTTTCTTTAATGAATTGATAATAAGTTTAGAGTCAGCCTCCACTATCACATTTTGTCTATTGTCCTAACTCAGGAGCTCTAAACATTGTTCCATAGCCATCAGCTCTGCCAATTTATTAGTGGCATGTCCCAAATGACAGTGGAAAATGAAGAGGACAGTACCTACCTCATCTCTATGGACCCCTCCATAACCAGTTGCGCCCGGGTTGCTTTTTGAGGCTCCATCTATGTTGTATTTCAAATATCCCTTTGCAAAAAGGGTGCCGAAAATCCTTTGCTTCCCTCAGGCAGATTGGATTCCTATCTAGACCCTGAGGAGAGATGCCTTGCAGGCCCAGTGCACAAATAATTCTTAGGTCAATAGCTGAAGGAGGGTTCTTGGGGATGTTTCAAACTATTGTGCTAAACGTTTCCTTGAGGTGTTTTAAGATCAGCTCAAAAATGCATTTGGAAGTTCTCTTTACTTCTTTAAAGATTCAGTTGTTCCTTTCTTTCCAAACATTCCATACAATGAAGCTTGGAAAAAGGGCCCAAGCTATGGTTAGAACTTCATTGTCTGTAAAATCCTTTCTCCAGTTGGTCAGGGTGTTGCAGATGTTATTTTTGTCCATATCCGTCTGTTGGAAAATAAAAGCAAGAGAGTCCCACAGACTAGAGGAGAACATACAACTGTTGAGAAGGTGCTCCATGATTTCCTCCTGCCCCTCAGAAAGCTGACATCTGGAAGGTCCCAGAATGCCCCTTTTCCTAATATTATCCTAGGTTAAAATTTTCCTATGCTCAACGGGCCACATGAAAAGTTTAATCTTCATCCAGCCCCGGTGTCTACAAAGGTTAAGCTAGGTTTTGTGAGGAGATTGATAATTAAAGTCAATGAGAATGAGCTTTGCTTCCTTGAGGTTAAAAACCCCCTCATTATTGTTGCCCCATCTCAGCTGATCATGGCCCTCAGATTTCAGAATCTTCCTTTGGTATAACTTTTCCTTAAGTGTTTTTACCTTACTCTTCAGGGCACTGTTGTCCCTAAGATCAAAATTCCTCCAGATTCTCCATTTATCATTGTTATTGGTTTTCTCCCAAAAGTCTTTCACCTTAGAAGGTCTGTTGTTATCATTGATTTCCTTGAAATACGTTAGGTCTTCATTTAATAATATAGGTTCTTGTTGCCATCTGTCCTCCCAGAACAAGCTGAGATTTCCTTCTCTAATTTCCGAGAAGCTGTTTCCTTGGACTAAACTCCTGTTATCCCAGGCTTTGTTCCAAATATATGAGCCCTTTCTGTGACATGACATTCCTATTAGATCATGGTTATGCTAGGAGCTAGCATATTTTTCTTTCCAAATGATTGCCCACTGAGTCTCTGGCTCTTTAACCTAATGCCACCATAATTTGGCACCTAGAACCTTGGTGAGTAAGTCAGGATCATCCAAACCGAGCCCACCAAAGCTCTTAGGTTTGGATATCTTATCCCAAGCTACCAAGGCCCATTTCTTATGCTCCTTCCCCTTACCCCAGAGGAAGTCTCATTGGATGGATCCGAGCTGATGTGGAACACATTGAGGAGATGGTAGAATAGATAGCATAAAGGCAGTGATAGATTGAAGGATAGCTTTGGCTAGCACTAACCTACCAGCTAAATTTAGAGATCTGTAGGTCCATTTCTTGACCTTGTCTAGCAATTTGTTGATAACAGGTTACCATATGCTCTTGTGTAAGGGTTTGGCAGTGAGAGGAACTCCCAAATACTTTGAGGGGAGGAACTCCCATTAGAAGCCCATAATTCTAGCAATGTTCCTTTGTATGGCAATGTGAGTATTAAAGAAAAAAAATTTGATTTAGAAAGATTTACCTCCAAACCTGAAGCCATGGCAAAGTCTTTCTAGATTTTCTTATAGGCCAGAGCTTCCTTGACTGTGGGGATTCCTTGTAGCATAGTGTCATCCATAAATTGTTGATGTGTTAAAACATGCCCCTCTTCAAAAAGTTGGAGACCTTTGACTGAGCCCACTATCTTCGCTTGTATGATTTTTCTCCCCAGCCCTTTCATCATTAGAATAAAAATAAAGGGAGAGATTGGATCTCCCTACCTTAAGCCTCTTGAAGGAGTGAAAGTCTCCGAGGGTGATCCATTAACCAGGATTGAAAAGCTGGGTGAGGTGACTAGGGCCATAAACCATCTGATGCAGTTATGATCAAACCCAAAAGCATCAAGAACTTTTCTGATATATGTCAAGTTTAGCTTATCATAGGCTTTGGCTATGTCTAGTTGCATGATCATGCGAGCTCTCTTGTTGTTAGTCAAAGCATGAACTACCTCATGAGCTTGAATGATGTTGTCAAGGATTTGTCTACCTTCCATGTATCCTGACTGTTCCACTGCCACCAGGGTGGGAAGAAGGGGTTTGAGTCTATTAGCAACCACTTTGGAGATGATTTTAAAGACAACGTTGCACAATGCAATGGGTCTGAACCTATCAGGTGTTAGGGCACCATCCTGTTTAGGGATCACAGTGATAAAAGTGGTGTTAAGCGCCTTCAGGATAGTTTTATCCCTCCTTGAGTCTTCCACCACACTCAAAATGTCCTGTTTTACAATATTCGAGGAAGCTTTGAAGAAGTCTACACTGAACCTATCTGGACCTCGTTCCTTGCCATTCTGCATCTCATTAAGGACCTCCTTGACGTCCTCTTCTGACACTGGTCTATTGAGGTTGAAATTGTCTTCTTTGGAGACTAGCTTAGGTATATGCTTAGTAATCTCCTTGATAGATTGATCTCTGTTAGTGAAAGTTTCCTGAGCAATGCCCCGAAAGTGTTGTACTATTTCTGTTTCTATTTCTTCATGCATGCTAAGCATATTACCTTTCTTGTCCTTAATAGTAGAAATCCTGTTGTGAGCTCTGTTCGCCATAGTGGCTCTATGGAAGAATCTAGTGTTACGATCTCCTTCTTTTAGCCATTGCACTATGGAATTTTGCCTCCAAAAAATTTCCTCTTGCTTACATAAGTTGTTCCAATCTTGATGATATTTAGCTGCCAATTCATTCCACTCCCTGTCAAAACCCTCTATAATCAAGGTTTGGTTTAGTCTATGTATTTTTCCTTCCACAATTTCCTTCTCTTCAAAAATGTTTCCAAATTCCTTCTTATTCCACTCCTTGAGTTGGAGTTTAATGTGTTTGAGTCTTTTTTGAAGAAGGAACATTCTTGTGCCTTGAATATCTAAATCTTTTGCCCACCAAATAGTAATGTTG
This sequence comes from Pinus taeda, assembly GCA_000404065.3. Classification (NCBI taxonomy): domain Eukaryota; kingdom Viridiplantae; phylum Streptophyta; class Pinopsida; order Pinales; family Pinaceae; genus Pinus; species Pinus taeda. The sequence continues at coordinate 24,969 of APFE030592317.1, read as the reverse complement.
TTAAAGAAGTCTGGGTGGGAGAGCCAGATATTTTCAAATCTGAAAGGTCTATTGTTGGGTTTACCTATACCCTGAATGTCTAGTTGTACCAGCCAGTGATCTAAGCCTCCAAAAGGAAGAATACTCACAACTATGTCCTTCTCCTTGATCATAAGATCTGCTGAGATTATAAATCTATCCAATTTGGATGCCACTTTGGACTCTATTCCTCTTTTATTGTTCCATGTAAAGGTACCATTATTCATGGAAATATCCACGAGCTTCATACTATCTAGGAAGGTTAGAAACACACAAGAATGTTCGGTTAGAATTCTAGTTCCTCCCTTTTTTTCCAACAGCGTTTTTATCATATTGAAATCCCCTCCCAAGATCTAGGGGATTTTCAGATGACTTTCCTTGAGCGTCTTCAGTGAATCAAGAAACAAGAGTCTGCCCTCCAACCTTTGGGGGCCATACACATTCGTAACCAAGTACATTTCTTATTTCCCACTAGCCGAATGACCATTGAAAGATAATTTCTGGAGGCTTCTACATCTACCATGTCAATCTTTTGGGGGTTCCAAAGCGTGAGAATGCCTCCAACTGTATTCTCTACTTTGACCTCCAAAAACTCAAATCTGTTGAGCCATTTACCATGAACCTATTTTATCTGTTGAATTGAACATTTAGTTTCCTGAATGAAGATCACATCTGGGGTTACTTGCTTTATTCTGTTACTTAATAATCTTTGTTTCCTTTTACTGCCTAGACCTCTTATATTCCAAGAAGTAAACTTCATTATCAAATATTTTTAAAGGAGTAACTTGATAGATCTTTCATCTTATCTAAAACTATCATTAGCTTCCCACATTCCATCAACAGCCCGTTCTGTTTTTTCTGGCCTCTTTTCTTTCTTGTGATTCTTGGAGCTAATCCTGGTATGGATTTCAAAGCTTTTACTCCTTCGCTACTTTTTTTTTTTCATTCTTCCTTAACTTTTCAGATCCGTTGTTCTAGGTTTTCCAGATGAACAACGGTTGAACTCTGTGGAACTCCTTTTGAGGTAACGAATCCACTCCTTCTTAGGTTCCTTGTTCTAAGAAGCCTTCTAGATCTAAATTCTCTTTCTCCAAAATTTCTTCAAGTTTGTGCTCCTCCAGCTCCATGTCGCTCTGGGTTGTTTCATGGTCCATTTCTTGATCAAAATCACTCATGGTGGCCCCTTTCTGGTACTCATCATTTTGTGTTTGTATCGGGTATTTCCCTTCCTCTTTTTCTGCAAAACTTCCTTCTGTTGCTTGTTCTTCTTTAGTATTCTCTTCCTCTTCCTGAAGCCCCTAGAAATTGTTTTGTCTGAGCTGTTGTTCTTCTCATTGTTGATTCCTCGTACCTCTCTTACTCCCTTTACTTCGGTTAACTACTTTCTGAAATTTGTTTGCTTCTTTCACTATAGTGCTTCTGCTTTTGTTCATTTCCTTGTTGAGCGGGAAATCTCTAAAAAGATGTCCATGTTCATGGCATTTACGACATCTGAATGGAATGTGCTCATAATATATTGTTTGTACCCATTCTTCATCAAAAACTTCCAAGATTATCTCCTCCGGTAGGGCTCCTGATAGCTCCATTTCCACACAAATTCTAGCAAAGGACGTATATTTTCCCCTTCTTGTGGCTTCAGAGGCTTTTACAAAGTGTCCTAATTTATTGCCTATGGTCATTAATGATTCATTTTGCACCGTAATCAAAAGGTAGAGAATAGAGCCTTACCCAAACCGGTAATGAAGTAAAATTATCCTTTTTTGGTACAATTTTCATGACCCAGGGTCTCATGTAGAGTCCTGCCGCATATAGAAGTAGGGCCCTCCTTCAAATATTCTGTCCTTGTCTTCTATATTTGTGAACACCACTGTAAATAATCCCTTAGACCCAAGGCGAAGATCTATACTTCCTTTAGGTTTCCAGTGGTATCTTATCCATGATTGAAGAGCTTTTTCAGTGGGCCATAGTCCCATGAAATTGCAGATGATGACATATGTCCCCATATGTTCTATGTACGCCTGCAGCTCTGGATTATTTAACACGACCCTGGGAGTTGTGTCTGTTTTGGCTTTGCAGGGTCCCTTGTGCTTCTTGTCTTTAGTTTCTTGTTGTTTGTCCTCTACCTCCTTGTCGTTTGTGCGATATTGATCATTTTCTATGGGTTCTACTGACCCCACTTCCGTGCTCTTCTCTCCTTCCACCCCTGTTTCCCTAACATCTTCTAGAGGCTTTTTCCCCTACTGGCGAGGGCCTTCTTATAGGAGGGAGTGGAGCTCCCTCCTCGTCCACCCTTCATAGGCATTCAGAAAAATCCTTGCGCGCATTGAACTAAGATTGTTCTTCCCTCCGTTCTCTCGTTCCTCAAGTCAAAAAGCATTCTCCAAATGTGATCTTCCCAGAAGAACTTTTATTTCATTATAAGGATTTAAATGTTTTAATTTATGGTGTCAAATTTTGTACAAATTTTGTATGACTCCAAATCTTCCCTTCTCTATCACAAAGAAGATATTAAGGGTAAGGGAGATGTTGGAGGGGCTAGTCGACTTAGTTGACGATCCAAACAATTCTAGAATTGATATTATAAATTCGATAAACCTGTAGTGAGTGAAGAGTCTAAGTTAGATAGTCTAAATGGTAGACAAAAAATTTTTGTGACTATATATATATATATATATATATATATAATATATATATATGGAAAAATGAAAATGTATGCATCATTGTACTTGTGACTGGCTCTGAAGAGAATATAATATAAAGTAACACTTTGTTATTTCTTTGCTCCATCGTTTCTCTTCTTCTATTCCTATGTTCCTTATCTTCATGTGATTTCTTAGTTTCCTTTCTACTAGCAACTAATGATCATTATCTAGTGCATTGCAAGTATATATCAAATTTTATGGAATATTTTACTATAATATAAAATACTGTAAAATATTGGTGCATCTTTCAATGAATTGTAAAATGTTATAAAATATTAGTGAATCATTTAGTTAATTATAAAATCTTGTAATTTATTGGTGAATCCCTCACTTAATCTTTACATCAAGTTATTTTTCATTCTTATGCATTAATTTTGTCGTAGAAAAATGATTATCCAATTAATTCGCTTCAAATAAATAAACATTGTTAGGATTTGATGGTTCATCACCATTTATAAGTTTTTTCAACTCCTCGGTGTGTAACTATTATAGTAACTATTGTATTTTCTTCTTCAATCAAAACTCTATTAATTGTTGATCAATACACAATTTTTTGAAATTATGTAATGAAAGTTAATTTTCTATATGATAAAAAAATCAATTAACACAACTCATTATAAAGCCACAATTTTTGAGTTCAAAGATATAGTCCACAAAGAAAAATGTTCATTACTTAGTATAACATGTTACAATATAAGTATCATCAAAGGATTTCAACATCAAAAATGATAATACAGTAAACAATCTCTCATCCTTCACTAATTACATGTATTTCTCCTTTATCCTTTCCCCCAAAAGTATAATTTCATTAAAGCAATGTTGTTCTGATGAAAATAGGTCCCCTACAATGAAAACATAAGAAGCTAGAGAATAGGTCATTATTCCATACAAATAACCAAGTAGAACATATTTCTCTTTCCTAATAAATATTTTGAAAAAAAATACAAGATAAATTGTGAATTCCCTAAAAAACGAAGCAGCTCGGGTCATGAGAGAAAGTAAATTGGAAATTAATTTATTTTCCTTAAAAAATTAGTTGTATAAAAAATTAATGATAATTATGGAAAATATGTGAAATACCCAAAGAATAAACAAAGCCATATATGCCTCTGCCTCCACCTCCTCCTACACCTCCGCCTCCTCCACCACCTCCTCCTCTTACTCCTCCTCCTACTCATCCACAACCACCAACACGTCCTCCTCCTCCTCCTCCACCTCTGCCTCCTTCTCCTCCTCCTCCTTCACCGTCTTTGCCTCCTCATCCACCACCACCTCCAACTCCACCTCCACCTTCTCGACCCCCTCCTCCTCCTCCTCCTCCTACTCCTTCACCTCCTCCACCTCCACCTCCACCTCCTCCAGCACCTCCT
>APFE030592316.1:57164-113634 GCA_000404065.3 Pinus taeda | reverse complement strand
TTTTTAATGTTGAATGTTCGATGCATTTTCTCTTCAACGGTTTTCATTCTCCGCAGGGCGAATCTGATCCAATTCTTTGCATATAATTTATTTAACGGCATTCAGTTCGTCAAATAATAAATTGGAACACTAAGTACACATTTCACAAAGATCATCACTGTATGTATTTTGATATAACCACATAAAATAGAACGGAAGAATTGTATCTCCGAGTTTGAATAATATTAACGAATAAATCACTGCCTACATCATATTGTGGAACAAAACAAAGCAAACTACGCATTTATCCACAACATATATAGTGTTATTCTTCTATGATGAGCTTCTATTTTCCTATCTGCATTAAAATCAAAATAACAGATAATGTCACGTCAATCACTTGCAATGCAAATTCATAGATCTATCAGGAATCATTGCTTTGGTGAGTCATGCCAGTGGGACTACCTGCCTGACTTGATTCTGCAAGACATTCTCTCTTGCCTATACATCTGTGACCTATTGAGAGCTCAACTAACTTCTCTAGCTTATCACCACCCTATTTCATCATCAGAAGCCTTTCATCATATATTTGATGGAAAAAACGATGAGTGTGGATTGCTCTCACGAGGGGAGGTATAAACAACATAATGTACCAGCAGATCTGTGTTGTTTATAGCTTAGTTGGTGAGAGAAATGTAGGACTCATCTCTTTTTTCATCAAATATATGATGAAAGGGTTAGGAGGACTAAATTTTGTGGTTCCAAGCTAGGGACTTAGGGACTTAAGTTGAGCAATCAATAGGTCACATATCTGCAGGGTAGAGAAAATGTAGTGCAGAATGGAGTGAGGTAGTACAACTCGATTCCTTTGACACATCAAAGAGATAGCACCTTGAATTTGGGTCTCATCCTATTGGAATGACATTTCTTTAGCTTGATCAATATTTTTTTGGGTGACTGGAGCTATCATAGCTAATCCTTAGCTAATTCTTATGGTGCATAATCTAATCATCGCCCACTGCATGCATAATGTGATTAGAGAAAGGGAAAGTAAAGGTTGTGGAGATTGGAGAATAAGAGGGTTCTATGAAGAGGGAAATGGGAAATTGGAGGAGGAATGTTGATGATCTTATGCTTGTTGGTAGCAATCCCAACCTTATAAACCATCTCAAGGCTAGCCTTAAAAAGTAGTTTGAAATGACACACTTAGGATGCTTGTATTATTCTTTAGGTCTTCATGTCTTACAATCCAAATAAGGTATTTTTCTTTGCTAGACCAATTATGCATGGGATTTTCTATTCCACTTTAACATGGAAGATTGTAAGCCAATCCCTTCCCCCTTTTAGTTTGGAGTCAAACTTTCAGTCACTTATACTTCCCCTTAAGTTGATGGTTCATTATATTGTCAACTTGTTGGAAAAGCTTTGTATCTCACCCATTAATATCCTCAAATTTCCTTTGTTTTTGGCCTTCTTATCAGTTTATGCAAAATCCACATGAAAGTCATTGGAAAGTAGCAAAAACAATACCCTATTATGTTTGAGGTATAGCTCAATTTGGGATTCCTTACAGATCTCCTCTATTGGTTGGTTTCACTTATTCTCATTCTGGTGGTGACCTTGATCATTGGAAGTGTTCTCGAGGTTATGTGGTCACTCTTAGTTGTAGACATATTAGATGGGCTTGTAAGAAAGAATGTGCCATTTCTCTCTCTTAGAATCAAATTATCGTGGTGAAACTAGTAAGGAATCCATGTGGCTTTGTGAGATCCTCTTAGAGTTTGGTTTTGAGGAGTAGCATCTAGATACACTTTGTTGTGATAATAAAAGTGTCATTAATCTATGCAAAGGTCAAGTCCAACATTAGTGTAGAAAATACATTGAACTACACATACCCTTCATCAAAAATAGCATTCATGACCATGTTCTTGAAGTGAAATATTGGGCAACCAATCATGAGTTTTCAGACATTTTTACAAAGGCTCTCATAGACCTGAAGTTTACTAAACTTCAACTTATGGTTGGATTTGAAGAAGTTGTGACTAAGGGGGTGTGGTGAAGTAAAATTATGAGTGTGGGCACAAAGAATTCCTTTAGCCCAATAATGGGTCTAGCCACAACTGATACATTATATGGAAGATTTCCTTTCATTAGAACCAATTAAGAGGGACTACCTCTTAGTACAATTATCCTGTTTGGTGATCTAATTGCTTGTTTGCTCCGTCTATTTCTCATTTCCTTCTTCAAACACCCGAAACAAGTAAACAACAACAATGGAAAAAGGTGATAATATACAATTTGTAATTCAGCATACTTAATAAGTCAAGAAACATTAAACAATGAACATGTAAGATGACACATCATGTAAGAAATCCATAGATAGTTGCATATATATTGAACCAAGAAGATATTACAACCATTGTCTTGATGTTTTCATTCTCCTCCAACAAAACCAGGTTCCCACACACTTTTGCTATGATTCCATGATGGGCTCAACAATGATAGTTTTAAGGCTCTTCCCTTTAGACTTCACACTAAAACAAATTCACACTTCTCCCTCACATTACTATAGATCTACAACTCTCAATAACTTGCCATTTATTCCAAACTTAATTAGCACTAACACACCAATATTAACACTAGCTTGTGCTTGGGAAAAAGTGAATTTTATATACCATGAATGGATGGGAGATGGATTGTCTTCTAATCAGCTAAGGCCTTATCTCTTGAGGTAGTTCCATCCTTATAGGGGAAAGAAGCCGAAACTCATATCCGTGACCCCATCCAACTAAACCATTTACAGGACTTTCATTACGAAGCTTCTAGAGCTCGACACTTTAGCTCTTTATTTAAAACACATTCCATAAGAGGACCGACGTGATTCGAACAAATATTAGTCACTCTCGTTGGTGCTAGAGACAATGTTAATCCCTATATATCGGAACAAGGAGGACAAGGGTCATTAGCGCGAGTCTTGCAAACTAGGAAAAACAAAAGACTTTGGGGAAATTGTACAACAGGAAATTGTTTTGCTCATGAAAAGGGACACAATGGAAGTTTTTTCATGAAGGGAAAGCATGTTGGGTTCATTGTAAAGTACTCCAAGATCAAGGAATAGGTATATAGGGATAGGGAAAAAACGTTTTGTAAGAGATGCCCCATAAAGTGTGAACGCTGAAATAGAGTGAGGGATGAAATTCTTTATAAATCAATGTAGGGAACTGTAGTGTGTTGGTGGAAAACGTGCAAGAAAATACAGGTACATATATATAACTGAAAACTGAGTGAGATGATACATGAATCAGGGTATTGATGTTGCCCCCCAGAGAATGATCATGTAAATGGATCGAGTTATGGGTGCAACCATCCTATAAAGAGGATCATATCGAAACCAAGGTATGATTGTAGCCATCCAACAATGAGAAGGATCACGTATGAGAACTCATGGTATAGTTGTAGCCATAGATCTAAAAGAGACATGTATATCAACATAATTATGTCACATCACTTTATAACTTGGTCTTTTGTGATCAAAGTCTACGATCTTACGCTCCACACGACCTAATCAAAGTACAAATCCTAACATGTGAATATATGTCTTGACGTCGAAGATGCTAGAAAGTCACTTGATTACTAGTCATCGATGTAAATTGTTAAGAAGCACGAGAGAAACCAACACCAAAGGAGAAACCCACTCACTTTCGGAGATTTGGTAAATGAATCCTGCATCCAACAACTTTTGGAGTTCTTCCTTGAATATATCCTTAAGAGCTAGATTCATTCTCATTTGGCATTGTTGGACTCATTTGCAACCCTCTTTGATATAAATGTGGTGTGTACACACCGAGGTATGCACTCCTTTCATTTATTTGTAACTCCGGGCAAAGGTATCTATATGTTCCCTTAGCATGTTGCACAACTCTTATTCTTGGTGTACATAAAGGGAGGTGTTGATTTTCAAAGTTATTTTACGGCCAAATTCTATTGTCTTAACACGAGTAGGGTTGTAATCATCTAAGAATAGATAAATCTTATGGTTTCTCTTGGTTTCCTTTACTAATTCCTCAAGGACAAGGTGCTAGGAGTTGGATTTTGGAGTATGTGTTCAATCAAATCATCTTCATCGAGTTGTCCTCCTCCCATGGTAGTTTCTAGGGTATAGAGTTGGGCTGAGTAGACTTCATCTTCTTCCTCCACTTCTATTCATAAAGGTAAATCATGTTTTAAATATGGCTAAGTAGGAGGGTACAAGACTAACTGCTTGAATAGATGCTCATCTTTCATAGTCATATTTCTAGCCCTCGAGTTGATGTAGGCATTGGTAGTGGATAACCAAGGCCTCCCAAGTATGAGAGGATAACCATTAAGCTTGGCCTTAGGATGGAGAACTAGAAAGTCTGCAGGGTACTCCGAGTAGTCAATGGAGACCATCACATCCTCAACAATCCCCTTAGGGGCCACTATGGAATCGTCTGCAAGATGCAAGACTGTTGTGGTATTTCTTAATTGACCCTAGAGATTTAGCTTGAGCATGGTGTCCTTATTCATTACATTAATGGAAGCCCCAAGATAAATCAAGGTGTGTGTGACAATGGTGCCACTCATGTGTACATCTACTACAAGTATTCGAGGGTCTAAATACTTTGGGGAAATTACGTGCCAAAGCATTAAGTCAGATAGTTGCAAATGAGAATAGTGGTAGGGTTGTCTCTTTTTCACCTCCCTAGATGTTTGGAACACTTCTCTTTAATCAATTTTTTGTAAATAGGTACATCTCCAAAGGATTGGAGAAGTGGAATTCTGACACATAGATTTTTTAATTCACTTGGAAGATCATTCTCTTCTGGCATAGGTAGTACTGGATGAGTTAATATTTTAGGAAAGGATGGTGGATTCACTCTAGGCATACTCTCCCCTCTTTCCTCCTCACTCTCCCTAGGTGGAGATGGAGGTTGGGTGTCCAGGAGTACTCTCTGAGACCTTAGGTTGATTTCCTAAATTCCCATAGCATAAGCAGGGTAGGACATCTCTCCACTATATACTTGTTGCACCTGTTTGTTTTCCAAGTTCATATTTGGGAGGGGATGCATCCAAAGTTGTTTAGGTGGAGCAGGGTGTAAAAGTTGTGGTTGAGTAGGAGGTGAAGGAAATAAAGTTGGAGGACCATTGTATGGGGATCTCCACCCCTAGGGTGGTGCATTCCACTGAGGCTGTGGAGAAGTATATGGATGAAATGATTGGTTGGTCGGTAGTGAGTGGCACTCAGGTGCAAAAGACCAAGAAGAAGGTGTAGACAAGGAGGGATGACAAGGGGGTCCCGAAGAGGGGATGGATGTGTTTTGGTTAGGGTTGTAATATGGATAGGATGACCCTTGCATCCCTTATTCGTATGTTGGATGCAAACAAGGTCTCCTTTGATTTTGTAGCAAAGTTGTTCAGTCACCCCTTTAGTTCCCTAATACACAGGTTTTAGTCGAAGTAGAGAAGGGCATTTGTGTGTGGAGTTGTTTTCTTCACAAACCGAGAAAATTTGTATAAGGTTTAATGGAAATTCTTTCCTCGGGTTCCTCCTTGTGCATCTAGGGTAGAAGATGGCTAATGCTCTCTGTGCTTCATCCCACTTTCTCTTAATGTGCATATTGTCCATTTATAGGGCAAGGTTTTGCAACATTTCACTCTTGAAATCTTCTAGCATATTTGCAATTTCACATTTTATGGATGTGTTGGAAGAGGATGAGTTGGCCATTAGTTGACTACCACTGCCCTTTTTCCTAGATGTCATAGAATTGTTCACAAACACAATCTTCATCTCGTCATAGGGTAGATGGTGGACGTCCCCTCCTACTAGCAAATTTGAGGTATCTAGAAGGTCCTCCCTGACCCCTGTGAGTAAGACTAGCTTCAGTGACTTAAGATAAAGTGTGCACCTAGCCTTTTTGTAGATAAGCTGGAATCATTCCTCATAATCCTCTAAGGATTCATCATGCCCCAAGGTCATTCTAAAAATTTCCACTTTAGTTTCTTTGGACCTTCAGTAATCTTGATACTTGTTGTTCAAGGCTTGTTGCATCTGAGCCCAGGTTGTGATGATATCGCTAGATAAACCCATGAACCAATGCAAATTTGCATGCTTCAGACGGATGGGAATAATTTTACCTTATGGTCAAGAGTGGTGTGTTCAAAGTGCTACATGTGTAAATGGACTTAGACAAGAAAGTATTTAGATCCTTGAAGGTCATGCCATGCAAGTGATGAAGAGAAGATGGGCTTTCGTTTTCAACTTGGCATCCCCATTGGTTTCCGTGATGGGAAAATCACCCTCGATTATTTCTCTATATCCTCTTTCATTTATTTTTTCAGCCATTAGGTCTGTTGGAATAGGTTTTCCTTCTTCTTTTCCCCCTATATGCTCTTAAAAAAACACTCGGTGTTCTCCTAAGGGGTCCTCCAAGTCAACCACTGAAGGAGAGGGAAGGTTGGTTGTCTGAAGTGGTGGGGGTATTTGGTAGAAATTTTCCTAATTTATGCCTATTCCTACAAAGCATGAAAGTAGTGTTTATTTTTTTAATTTTTTTTCTTTTCAAAATTTGAGACTAATTGCATAATTGAAATAACAAATTGAATGGAAACTAACTGCTAAATGAAATCTAACTTGGAGAATGGAAAAGAAAGAACCAACTTACAATTACTTTTTTCAGAAATGAAGCTAATAGAAGAATGGAAGAGATAAGAATGCAACAAAGAAATAAAAAAGCACATCTTACTAAGACACCTTGTTCACAACTGTGCCAAAAAGTGATGAGAACGAGTAATGTAGCAAGAATGCTACAATTCGTGGGGCTACCAACTTTACTTTATCAACCCCGGGTTCATAGAAACTTGGAGGTCACAATGTTGTATACACAAGCAGTTGTGATGGGTCAACCTTTGTCACTGTTGAGCTAGTGATAGACAACTATGGTTTCTCAAACAAGCCTTCTATTGATTGAGAAGAAGTTTGAATATTAATGAAGAAAAGGGAGTTATGAAATATTGTCTATTGTAGTAAGGAAAGGCTGAAACCAATGCTTTAAACGCACCACTCATATAACTAATTGCTAAGAGATATTGCTTAAGGAGAATTATAAGCTACCATGTGTGTAATCTTAACTATCCTAGACATGCAATCTGAAATAACCAAGCATTCTACTGCTATGCATATGAATGAACACGATAACTCTTTTTTCCTTTTTGTCCTTTTTTTGTGAAAATGTTAATGGTAAATCTTGTTGATGGTGTGGCGAGTGGGTTAGAGATGGTGGTGAAGGGTTAGATGGCTTGGGAGGAAAGTAGGGGCCTTCTCATATCTTCTTGGTTTCTTCGTGCACAAATCAGCCCCAAAACAGGCCACTACAGGTCGTCCTACAGGATGTCATAATGTTTCCTACAAGATGTCTGAATGCTCCTACAAGATCAATTTTATTCCTATAGGATCCAACGGAGAGTAATAGGAGTGATTTGGAAGGTGGTATAGGGCTTGGGGTAGGTGAATGATGGAAGAAACAGTGAAAGGGGGTGGCTAGGACTTCCTCAAAGATCAAACCAAAGTTTGTAAAATGGTTGGATTTTCTCAACAAAGCTGGAGTTGTTCTTATGGAATGATGAATTAGTTGATGAACTTAGTGGCTTTTGGTGATCATGGAGGGATGAGATTAGGCTAGGATTGTTGGCATTTGATATTCCTACACTATTGAAACTCGTGCAATACATACATCACTCACATTTATCCATGAATCATGTCAAGAAAGAAAGATTTCCAATTAAACTAAGAAAATAGAAATTGATTATTTAGTTGCCCAATTCATGCATGGATATATTTGTAGAATATTGTAAAACACCACGAGATCTAATAAAAAGCTAAAGATATCATAAATGAAAAATGAAACCTACTCTTGAAAACTGAAAAGATGTTGACCTAAGTAGTAGAAAACCCTAAACTCTATAAGAAATCAAAATTTTGTCTTTTTGGGGCTAAATATGAGTTTTTCCTCAAACCATGGTCCCTAATGGGAGGAGTGATACCAAATCCACCTGGTACAAGCCTTTTTGGTATTCCTTTATCTCTCTAAAGCTAATACTAAAGCAATGCACAAGTGGAAGCAAACTAATCAAATTCACCACTACTTGCAATGAAACAATGCTAAAGCCAATTCCACAATTAATCTGTGAAACAAGTAAAAGAATATGAGCCTTTGCTACTAGGGTTGGGCCCTAACCCAAGAGCTTCATCCCTCTGAGCCAAATCAATGCTGGATCAAGGAAATGCTCATTCTCGTTATCATATCAGAAAAATTATATAACAATTTTTTTCCACAAACTTGCGCTCGAAAATGCTTAGTGATCTTACATAAAAAAATATGAATCCTAATGAGGCTCTAGGCCTCCTTATTTATACAGGTGAATTCTCCAAAAAATTCCTTAAATATAGGGAGGCTTGGCTCACAAATTCAAGATGAACTCGCTCTTTAACTGTTACTCGCTCAGTTTCCCATGATCTCCATGACTCAGCTACTTGCAACCCCAAGCTAGTGTGATTTGATTGAGGAACATTAGAATGAGTGAGGATTTAATGAGGAGGATCTATCTCCTATAATATTTCCTCTTTGTCTCATTCGAGTTTCTTCCCTTAATTAGCCAAAATTTCCATGATTTTCTCTCAAAAACCTGGAATCAATGCAGATTATACCACTAGACATACACCTTACATTTACTTGTCTCATTAAGAAAAATATAATTAAAACATGTAAGGAATTATGAGAAGATTTAATTTTAATAATATTGGAGTTGTATTAAGGTCCATATAGTTACCTAATGATTAATATCATTAATCGCAAACCTTGACCATTGCTCATGGGGGAAGAAAAGAAAGACAAGGGGGTAGGAGATCGTATCAAAATATTGCTAGAGGAGACCCTCCAAAAACAAAGGAACACGATGATGGATAATGTTTCGCGGATCCTTAATGGTTATACATCAATGGTGCATCCACATCCAGTAACCACTTTCGAGGCTCCACTCCTTTTAAGGTACAAGTAAGCTTTCACATTCCCATATTTGAGGGCCAAATAGATACAGGTACCATAGATAAATGGTTAAATATACTAGAAGGATATTTTCTTGTTCATGATTTTTCCATCCAAAGAAATATTACATTTTCTCTTCTCAATGTTGCTCCCCACCTCAAGGACTAGTGGGAAACCTACTATGAGTAGAAGGATGAAAGTGCGACCTCACTTATTTCAGCCTTACCCACTTGGAATTCATTCTCGGATATCATCAAGGAGCAGTACTACAATGTCGGGATCTATGATGATAAATACATAAATTGGACAATGCTGTGACAGGAAAGGGACCAATATGTGTCGGTGTTTACTAATGTTTTTCATAAGCTTCACAGAAAGTTGGGTATCAAGGATTCTATGAAAATTTTGGTACTTAAGTACTGCGACTACCTACATAGGTACATCCAAGATGGTATGAAGTTCCTGGAAATATCCTCTCTTGGCACACGTATCGATACGCTGTCAATATCAAACAAAAGTTTAAACATAAAAAGTGAGATTTTGGATCTGCAAATCCTAAGCAAGGGAAAGGTGCCTCCAAACCACACAACAAAGAATAAATTCAAGGTGGGGTGGCCCGGAAAAGCCTTCAAATCCGTAAGTAAAGAACAACACAACGAAGCTAAAGCAGGACATGAGAAAGTCTTGTGAGTTCCATAAGAGCTCCAGTCGCAACACAAGTGAGTGTCGGGTCAATAAATCAGATGCATGTTTCAACTATGAGTCTGAGCCCAATAAGGGGAATGGCAAAAGGAATAATATTACTGATGTCGAGCCCAATGCCATCGTTTCCACCACAAATATCTAGAAGTAGAAAACCATAGATCTAGAGGAGGACGAACGCCTTTTCCACTCCCATATGTGGGTAAAGGGTTCCCCACTATAGTTCATTGTCAACAGAAGGAACCAAAAGAACCTCATTTTGGTAGAGGTCATGAAACGGTTTGGCTTACCGAAAACAAAACACCCATAACCATACACTGTCGGGTGGCTTCACTAAGGACAATATCTTCACGTGAGCCAAAAGTGCCACCTTCCACGCAACATTAGGCCCTTCACGGATGAGGTATTATGTGACATTTCTCCCCTTGATGTTTGTGATGTATTATTAGGACAACTATACTTGTGGAAGTGGCATGTTTTGTATGAGTCAAGGCCTCATGTTGTTATTTTTACTTTGGAAAATAAGTTGTATAGGATACCAGAGGTAGCAACGCCTATAGATGTCTCTTTGGTTACTGTGAAAGAATGCAATAAGCTCATTTTGAAAAACGGAAATTTTCTTTCCTAATGATATGGCCTCAAGGAAAGAAGAAGATGGTAGCCACGACCTCTAGACAAGGCCCCTCTGCATGAAAACAATAGATGGACAAGGTAGTGGAAGAGTACAAGGATACCTTCACCACCCATGTAGGGTGCCTTTAAACTGTTAGGTCAAGCACTCCATCGACTTGACCCCAGGTGTGTCATTTCCCAATGGTTCAATCTATTGGTGATTTGTTATGGAGAATGATGAAATCAAAATGCATATTCAGGAGCTGCTATAGAATGCTCACATCTGGACAATTTCATCGCCCTATGGTAGCCCGGTTGTGTTGGTACACAAGAAGCATGGGACTTGGAGACTCTGTATTGACTATCGGGTGTTGAAATAGATCATTGTTCAAAATATGTACTCGATTCTACTAATTGACGACCTTCTAGACCAACTCAAGGGGGGAAATTATTTCAGAAAGATTGACTTGAAGTTTAGATATCACCAGGTTCCAATCGAACCCTCCAATTTGTGGAAGACTTCCTTCAAAATGAAGTAGCACCTTTATGAATTGCTGGTTATGCCTTTTTGCTTGATGAATTCTCCTGCAACCTTCATGAGGATGATGCATGACATATTGTGGCCATTCACCAACTCATTTGTAGTAGTATACTTGGATGACATCCTAATCTTCAATGAGAGTTGGGAAGAGAACCTCCACCACATCCGACAGGTTCTCCAAACACTGTGGCATGACAAGTTGTGAGCCAATTTGGAAAAATGCAGTTTTGGCATGACTTAGGTTAAGAATTTGGGATAAATTATTGACAAACAAGGGGTGCATGTCGATCTAGCCAAGATCCAATTCATTCGGGATTGACCATCCCCAATCACTCTGATAGAGCTCGGTAGCTTTCTGGGTCTTGCTAGCTTCTATCGCATGTCTGTTTTGGGATTCTCTCATATAACTTCGCCCTTGATTCAAGTCACCAAGGGAGGAGCAAAAATAAAATTATTATGGTCTAAATCTCAATAGAAGGCATTCACAGTGTTGAAACATTGCCTCTTCTCTACACCAGTGCTCACTTTACGAGACTTGCAACAACCATTTGGGATTGAGATAGAGTCCTCTCACTATTTTTTTGAGGTAGTCCTTACTCAATAGTGGCATATCACACGAGACACTTTTAGACACTGTCCAAAAGTATCCCACTTATGACAAAGAGATGTATTCCATTGTGCAAGCCTGCCCACAATGGAAGTATTACATTTTGGGGAAGGAAACGGTCATCCACACAGATGATTGGCCCCTTTAGTTCATATAGATGCAAGTGAAGTTGCAGAATTATCACCATAAGAAGTGGTCCACATGCGTGCAACAGTTCCATTTGAATATTAAGTATAAGAAGGTAAACACCAATAATGTTGCAGACTATCTCAACCGACCATCGATCACAATATTAACCACTGTTCTCAACTCTTATGGGCATGTGACTTCTGATTGGCCATGTCTCTACAAAAGTGACCCAGAATTCGGCAACACACACCAAACGCTCTTAGAGGGTCAGCAAGTTCCAAATTTTCACCTCGAAGATGCCCTGCTATGCCACCTACGACACCTTTGTGTTCCTTCAAACGAGCGAGCCAAGATTTTTTGGGAAGCATACTACAATCAGGCTGTTGGGCATTTCGAGGTTGAGATAACAAGACAGTACTGCAAAAGTATTTCTATAGGCCAAATCTTACATCAGATTATGCACATCCTGCACCATTTCCAAACCGACCAGCAAGAAGAAAGGTCTTTATACTCCATTGCCTACCCCTAGTCAACCTTGCGTATCCATTTGCAAGTATTACATTTCTGGCCTTCCTTTTACTAAGCATGGAAGTAACTGTGCTTTTGTGCTCATCGAGAGATTCTTGAAGATGGTGATTATGGTGGTCTGCAAGAATTATATCATAGGAGAAGCCACTACTCAAATATTCTTTGAATGGATGTGGGTACACTTTGGTATCCCATAGTCTATCATCTCATACTGGGACAACAGATTCCTAAGTACATTTTGGTGTAATCTCTGGTCGATGCTGGACATTGAGCTTACTAAGTAGATAGCCTGCCATCCCCAAACTAATGCACAAATAAAGGTCATCAACACAATGATCATACACATTCTACAGATGTACAACTCAAAGCATCCACACACGTGGGATGAGAGCCTCCTGTATGTCCAACACAGTTATAACCGAGCTCTCCATAGCTCAACTAGCCACATCCCTTTTCAGGTGGGCTTCAGATTCCAACCATTATGTCCCATTGATGTAGCCATACCATTTGCAGCTACTTAGGCAGATTCAGTTCATGTCTAATGAGAAGCTTATAAGCCAAAGATCATCATTGATCACATCCAACATATCCACCAATTGGTCAATGACATTATCAAGAAATCAAGTGCCAAGTACAAGCAGTGACATGATCAATATCAAGTGCCACACAAGTTTCAGGTGGGCAACAAAGTCTGGTTGTATTTGCAGAAGGAACTCCTTACGACATCCTATAAGAAACTTAGACCTATTTTATATGGTCCTTACACCATTACCAAGGCTATGGGAGATAATGCATTTGAAATCATCATTCCCCCCATTCCTTAGCTTGCACGCCATTTTCAATGTGTATTTCCTTCGACCATACTTCCCACCATTACAAGACACATCAGACATTGCAGAATAGCTCACGCCTATAAAGTCAAATCCATATTGCATAGAAAGAGAGACAACTGATCAGATCATGGACATGTAGATCAAGAACACTTGATAGTAAAGGATCCAAGTATATCGAGTTTTCAAAGCAGACCAACTCCTTCACCAGGGAAAGTGGCTCACTAGGGACCAAGTTTAGCAAAACATTACTCATCTCATGGATGAACTCAATGCAGTGGGGACCATTGCTTCCTATGGGAGGAGTAATGATGCAGGTGGATATTCGGTCACCCGCCTAATCCACTTAGGCTCCCATCATTGTTTCTTTCAGTTTTTGGTTTTCTTATTTGTAGCACAATTTACTAGTTGTGCTAGTTTTTTGGGTCTTGAACTTCTGGAGGCTTTTTAAGGCCGTAAACAATATGGTTTGGGAAAAATAGGACAAACATGGGTTGTATGTGGATGTTGTTCATTCAAAAGTTGTATTCCTTGGACATTTCTGTCGAACGAGGTATTTTGGGCATCAAGCGAATATCGTATGCCAAAGTTACAACCCCAAGAAGTTGATGTAGCAATTTACCCAAATGGGGCCCATAGTTTGGCGCTTCATCTCCTAGGGTTAGATTTTTGGATGTTTAGGGTTTTCCATTATTTCTTAATAATAAATATGCCTTTGAGGCTCATTGTAACATAGTTCAGAGGCATTCATCCACCACATCCCTTCTCAAAGATAAGCTACCATCACCCGAGCTAGTCTTATTTCCATTCTCTTTGTAAGAATACTTCAATATTTGATATTAACCAAACAAAGTGTTATTTTCGCTGCATATCTGTATTTATGGTTATATTTTTAATTTGTTGAATTCTTGTTTAAATATGGATCATGTAGAGCCAGAAAGAAAATGATATGCAGATAAAGGGGAACTAGTGTATTTCATCCTTAAAACATTGCATGCTTTGCATGGAGCACCATTGTGCAAACCTTTCCCAATCTCCCATTTCACCTCATAAAACTCTCCCTTTCTTCGATCTCCATTATAGGAGAAGAGAGGCGATGGAGATAAAAAAATGAGGAAATGGAAAAATGAAGGAGGAAGGTGTGCCCAATGGTCTCCCCTATGCAGGCTGTAAATTTTTAAGGAAGAAGTGTGATAGTTTTGTTTTAGTCACAAATTTTTTTACCTCTTAGTAGCTCATTTTGAACAAAATCTTATGAGCTTTCAATTTCTTTAAGCTCGCGTTGTGTATCCAACATTGTAATATCTTTTATTTTCAAAAACGTAGACATGAGAATGAAGATTCATCATTGAAGGAGGAAAGGCACGAAATAAAAATATATATTTGGAATATTTCTCAATTTGTTCTCTAGGCCATGGGTTAACTAGGTGATTTTTGTTGCATATGGGTCGGCTTAAAAGCATTAGTGAAGGGATGTCTTGCAGTGGATAGGTCGGCCATGCGTTATATTGGTAGGGTGACCAATTTATATGAAAAATAACCCAACAGTTCTATGATGCAATAGATGCGATCCATTTGGAAATCAATGAATAAAATAACATAAATTTCATAGAAAAGGAAAATTAAGGTAAGACAACTAAATGATAGGCAGCAAGCGGGCACAGTGAGGCTCAAGTTTTTTAACTACAAGGTTATGTTATAATTGTTTGCCAAGTCTAGGGTTTCCATAGTCGGGGCCATGGCCAAATTGCTGCAAGACATGAGAGTTAAGGGTCATAGGGTGATAGAGTAACCAATGAGCTAAAATGGTGTAGATGGGTTTTTGTGAGTTGAATAGAGAACAATGCGGAAGAGTCCCGAGATGTTCCACTTAAGTGAGATGGCCCATGGGACATTGCACAGTAGATGAGTAGGTCATTGTATATTGACAGGGTGGGCCATGACAGTGTTGTAGTGAACTGCATGACAGTGCGAGGTGTATGAATCATGTTTAGCATTCGGGAGGAAGGTGTCGATTCGGTGCATTTCGGTAGCATGGGGCACAACTGTTGCACAAATTTTGCAGGTTTATGCAAGCTTGTTCACAGGCCGTACGACATTATAAAACATTGAAATTTTGTAAAATATAATTGTAGAACTATTTATTGAGTGGGAAAACTTATTTTGGGAGTTTCCCCTCCCATTTCTGATATGTGTGTTGAGCCCGAGTATTGCAACAATATTGTTGTTACTCCCAATGCTACCAACTTAAATTACCATCTCGGGGTTCATACAAAAGGTGTATGCACTATATGTGCAGCATTCAATGTGTCCTAGTTTCATTTATTTGATGTAATGGAGTGAATTTCATCAAATCAATGGCTAAACTAATTGTAGAAATGGAGATGTTACCTTGAAAAGAAACTAATGCTAGGCAAGAACAACAATTTCTAATTGAAATCCTAAGAGCTTGAATTCAAATAAATAGGCCTAATCTATTTTGTAAAAAGACATGTTGCCATTGGTGTTTATTCTTCCTCAATCATGGATTTAGATACAAGGCGTAATGATTCAAGACCAAAAGAAAAAAACAAAGGTTTTGGAGAAAATATGGACAAGTTTAATCATGCTACAAGAATACTATAAAGTTTTCTATAGGTGAAAAAAATTGCTACACACGAAACATAATTTCTAGATGAGGAGATGATTCACTCAGTCACCAAGTAAATCAAATGAAAATGAGATGGGACAATTTTTTTATTAATTAGCATATATTATGACTCCATTCAAGTGGAACCACTCCAAAATACCCATGTTAACATCTGTTGAAAAATAGTAGAAAATTACTACTCTAAAATCTAGAAATTCAAGAACTAGTGAGCGAGTTTAACTACTAAATGTTTAACCTAATTAACTGAAAATGGATTGGGGTTAATTTTTTTGTTAAATTGAATTCTTTTATGACCTAATGAAAGTGGAATGAACTCAATTTAATCTCATTAACATGTTGTAGAAAACAACAGAGAATTACTACTTTTTGCTACAAGGGACTTCCATAAATTCTAGATTTATGAACTAGTAAACCAATCCAAGTAGATCAATGACGAATATGAATTTTAAAAGATATTATAAGGATGCATAATTCTAGTGACTCTATAAATAACCTACAAAATAATTTATTTCAATGATTTAATGCACTCGTACAGCGAAAGAAGCATCAATACTAAATACAGAAATAGGAAAAACAATAATAAGAGATGCATGCACATAAGAAGTGAGAAGAAGAAATAAAAATTGTACAAAAGGCTTTCAGGCTCCCAGAATGATGAAGCCCATGGATACTCAGAGTCATAGGAAGGAGAAAATACTTTAGAAACTAAAAATGGCACCAAAATTCAATATTTGGATCAATCCAAGTACATTTGTGATATAAATGAAAATAGAGCTGAAAAAATACATGTTTTCTCCACAAGAAGACTAAGAAATACATGCCTCTAGAAGAAAAATTGAATTGGTTCTTATAAAATATGATGGGAAAGCGTCATACCTGAAATGAGTAAGCTTTCTCCTCCAAAATCCATTAAATGACACACACCACATTCCTAGATTTTCTCAATCACTAGAGCTTGAGAAATTTTCCAATTATTTCACAATATCTTGTTGATTTATTATCCAATCTTCATTATTTTGTACTATCAATAAAGTGCCTATGTTATCTCCCCCTCCAAATCTTCACAATATTCTTCAAAACTAAACAATATTAGACACATAATATTCAATCATCTCTAAACCTTCCTAAGAACATATTGAAGCAAAGAAACATTATTAAGTGTAGAAGGATATGTTTAATATATCTTTAAGGCATCTAAGAAAGGTTATATGGGCCTTAATTTATGTCTAATTTAGAGTCCGATCATACCTCCTACTAAAACCATTGCTCATCCTCTAAGCTTCCAATCCATCTTCTTATTCTTTTGTTCTTCATGTATGGTGATCTATTTCATTCTCTGTTTGTTGGTCCATGTGCCTCCTTATTCTCTTCTTACTACTATTCTATTTCCATTCCTTCTCCTATCTTATTTTCCCATGGAACTTCTAACGCAGGTTTAGGTTGCTTCTTTCTCTCAGGTGATTTTTCAATTGTAATGGCTTCTATTTGTGAGGGAAACACCTTGCTTTTGGTTTGTCTTCTTGGTATTACTTTCGCACTTCTCATTATGAAAGGAAGGATTTATTCGTATCCATTACCTCATCACTAATGTTATTCTCATTGAATACCAAGCCTCTTACTGCTTATAAAAGTTATTTTCCATGACACATCATATTATCCATCAAAGTATTATGAACACCATTGGTTAGAAATCTAAATTCTCTATGCTAGGAGGATATTTTTTTCATGACTTTTACAACTCAGAAAATATTACTTTTTCTCTTCTCAAATTCACCCCCCATGTGAAGAACTAATGGGAAATCTACTGTGAGTGCTAGAATGAAATTATGCCCTCACTATTTTTCGTCGTACCCACCTGGAATTCATTCCACGATGCCATCAAGGAGTAGTACTACACTATGGGGAGCTATGAGGATAAAACATAAAGTGGACCATGTTGGAACATGGAAGGGACCGAGATGGGTTGGAGTTTACCAATTTTTTTCATACCCTTCACACAAATTTGGGTATCAAGAATTCTGAGAGAAATTTGGTACTTAAGTACGTCAACGATAACATGGGGTTCGTAGAAATCACCTCACTTGGCATGAAATACTACTATGAAGATCAAGTATAATCTTAAACAGAAGAAGTGAGACTTTGGATATGTGAATATGAAGCAAGGGAATGGTGACCCCAAACTTCATAGCAAAGGACAAAGCAAAGGCGGGGTGATCGAGGACAACCCACCAAACCTACAAGGAAAGGAAAACACAGCAAAGCCGAAGGAGTACATGGGAATGTGGTTTGAGTCCCATAAGAGCTCCACTCACAATACAAGTGAGTGTCGGGCCATGCAGTCACTTGTGGCCGAGATGAAGGCTTATGAATTAGATCCATGTTCTAACTTTGAGTCAGAACCTCACAAGGGTAATGACAAAGTGTAGGAGATTATCAATGCAGAGCCCAATGCCACCATTGCCACTATGAAGGTCTAGAAGGAGGACCCTCAAGATGTAGAGGAGGAGAACCTCTTCCACTCCCAAATGTGTGTAAGGGGTTCCCAGCTAGAGTTCATTATCGATAGAGAGAGCTAAAAGTACCTCATTTTAGAAGAGGGCGTGAAGTGCCTAGGCTTACTGACCATAACACACCCATAACCGTACAATATGGGGTGGCTACTCTAATGACATGATCTTCACATTAGACAGTAGTTCCGCCTTCCATTTGACATAAAACCCTTCACGAATGAGGTATTAGTTAATGTTGCTCCCTTTGATGTTTCTGATGTATTATTAGGCCAACCATACTTATGTATGTGAGATGTTGTATATGAGTCAAGGACTCATGCTCTTATTATTACCTTGGGAAATAAGATGTACAGGATATCAGAGGTAGCACGAGCTACCTCCATCTCTTTGGTTACTACAAGACAATGCAGTAAGCTCATTTCCAAAATGAGGAAATTTGTTTTCCTCATGATACACCGTGAGGGAGAGAAGAAGAAAGTGGCCATTACCTTGAGGCATAGCCCCTATACACGACAACAATATATGATCGAGGTTGTGGGGGAGAACGAGGACATGTTCACCTCCCCCGGAGGAGTGCCTCTGCATGTTTAGGTCAAGTAGTCCATTGATATGACCTGAGTTGGATCACTACCAAATGGACCAATCTATCAATGCTATGTTATGCAAGACAAAGAATTCAAGAGGAAACTTGAGGAGTTGAAGCATAAATCTCACATCTAGTTGTGTTCATTTCCTTGTGGTAGCGAGGTTGTGTTGGTAGAGAAGAATGATGGCACTAGGAGACTTTGTATTGACTATGAGGCGTGAATAAGATCATTTTCCTCAATAGGTACTTGATCCCATAGATTGATGATGTTTTGCAGAAACTCATGGTTGAAAATATTTCAACAAGATGGACTGGAATTCCGGATATCACAAGGTACCAATCGAGCACTTTGATGTGGGGAAGACTGTCTTCAAAGCGAAGGAGGGCCTTTTCGTATGGCTTGTTATGCCTTTTCAGTTGGCGAATTTTCCTGCAACATTCATGAGGTTGATGGATGACATATTTTGGCCATTCACCAACCCATTTGTAGTGATATACATGGATGACATCCTGATATTTATCCAGAGTTGGGAAGAGCACGTCCACTGCATCCAAGAGGTTCTCTAAAGACCATGGCAACATAAGCTATGTGCCAATTTGGAGAAATTCACTTTTGGCATGAGTGAGGTTCAATATTTGGGATACATTATTGATGAATAGAGGGTGCATGTGGATCTAGACACAATCCATGTCATTCATGATTGGCCACCCCCAACCACTCCAAGAGAGCTTTGTGGCTTTCTAGGTCTTGCCAATTTCTACCAGAGGGTCATGTTGGGGTTTTCTCATATCACTTAGCCCTTGATTCAAGTCACCAAGGGAGGAGAAATAGAAAATTTATTTTGCTCTGAATCTCAATAGAAAGCATTAACAAATTTCAAACATCGCATAGGCTTTGCAAGAGTGCTCACATTACCACACTTGGAACAACCATTTTAGAACAAGATAGATGCATGAAAATATTCTATTGGGGGAGTCCTTAATCAATGGGGGCATCGAGTAGCATATGACAATGATACACCTTTAGACATAGTCCGAAAGTATCCCACTTATGACAAAGAGATGTATTCTATTGTAAAAGCATGTTGACAATCGAAGCATTACATTTTGGGGAAGGAAATAGTCATCCACATAGACCACCAACCCCTAAAGTTCATGTATATGAAAATGAAGTTACAAAATGATCGCCATTCGATGTTGTCCACATACTTACAATAGTTACATTTGAATATCAAGTACAATAAAAGAAGCACCACTAAATATTAAGACTACCTTACCTAACCACCGATCATGGCATTAGACTTCTAATTGGACACTCCTCTACAAAAGGAACCCACGATTCAACCTCACATGTGAACCACTCTTGCAGGGTCACCAAGTTCCCAATTTTCACCTCAAGGATGCACTGTTATGCCACCTCGAAGACCTTTGTGTTCCTTAAAGCCGACGTGCTAAGATTATTTGGTAAGTGCACCACAATCGATTCGTTGGGCATTTTGGGGTCGAGAAAATGGTAGAAGTACTAGAGAACTATTTCTATTAGTATAATCTTTGATGGGATGTTGGGAAGTACATCAGATCCTCCATTGGTTGCGACATTGCCAAATCGACCATAAAGAAGCAATGCCTCTATTATTCTCTGCCTACCCCTAGTCGGCCTTGGGAATTCATATCCATGGATTACATGTGGGCCATTCCTTCTACTAAGCATGGCAACGATTCTAGTTTTATGCTCACTAATAGATTCTAGAAGATGGGCATTACCAGGGCTTGCAAGAAGAATATCACAATAGAGGTCACTACTAAAATCTTCTTTGAATGTGTGTGGGTACACCTTGGGATCCCATATTCTATCATCTCAAATTGGGATAGAAGGTTCCTCAATACATTTTGGTCCAGTCTATGGTTGATATTCAACATGAGGCTCACCAAATAGATAGCTTTCCATCCCCAAACTCAGGGCCAAACAAAGGTCATCAACAAGATTATCGTACACATTATGTGCATATACAGCTCAAAGAATCCATGCATATGCGATGAGAACCTCCCCTATGTCCAACAAAGATATTGCCAAGCTCTCCACAGCTCGACTCACGACAGAACTATTCAAGTCGGCTTGGGATTCCAACCACTATTTCCCATTGATGTGGCCATACCATTTGCAGCTACTAAGGCAGATTCAGCACATCTCGAGTCTCAAGACGACAAGGAAGAAAACTTCGTTCAGCACATCCAACACATCCAAAAGTAGGTCCAAGACATTGCAGAGAAATCAAATGCTAAGTACAAGCGGCAACACGATCAACATCAGGTTCCACACAAGCTTGAGGTGGGTGACAAAGTTTGGTTGCATTTGCAAAAGGAATGCCTTTCGAGAGCCTATCAGAAACTAAAGCCACTCCCATATGGTCCTTAAAACATTACCAAGGTTGTGGGAGACAATTCATTTGAGCTCAGCATTCCACCATTTCGTGGACTCCACCTAGTGTTAAATGTGCACCACATTTGACCATACTTCCGACCATTGCTAGAAACATTAGACATTGCAAAATAACTCACATCTACAGAGTTAAATCCATACTGCATGGAACAAGCGAAAACTCATCACATCATGGACATGCACATCAAAAACATTAAATAACAATGTATCCAGCTATATTGATGCGGAAAAACATGCCAACTCCTTCACGAGGGAAATTGGCTCACCACGGACTAAGCTTGGGAGAATTTTCCTCATCTCATGAAGGAACTCAATGTAATGGGGACCATTTCTTCCTAAGGCAGGAGGAATGATCTAGATGCATATTGGTGGCCACCTACCTATTTGAATTGAGCCCCCACTATTGTTTCTTTTATCTTTTCATTTTCCTTATTTCTAGTACAATTTACTATTTTTTGGAATTTTTTAGGTTATGAATTTTGATAGGCGTTTTGTGACCGTGAATGACGTTTTCCTCAGGAAAATGGTAGCCAAATTTGACAACAAATCATTCTTAGCCATTTGAAAGTTATAGTCTTGGGATAGATATATCTAACGAGGCATTGTGTGCATCAAATGATGATCATATGCGAAGTTATGACCGAGGGAATTTGATGTACCAATTTAACCAAATGGTGCCCATAGTTTGGCGCTTCATCTCCTAGGGTTACATTTTTGGATGTTTATGGTTTTCCATTGTTTCTCAATAATAAATAGGCCCTTGAGCCTCATTGTAACACAATTTATAGGAACTTATCTTCCACATATTTTCTAGGACATAAGCTACCATTGTGTGAGCTAGTCTAATCTCCATTGTGTTTGTAAGAATACTTAAGTATTTGATATTAGTGAAATGAAGTGTTATTTTTGCTGCATCTATGTATTGATATCTATAATAATTTGCCTTCCTATTTAAGTTTCGATCAATTATGTAGCTCATATAAATCAATTTCACACTGCTATCTTATAGTGCATGTCAACTAAAGGCATCACATTTAAATTGGGAACATAGGGTAAGAGAGGAATCTCAGCCATGATTTTCACTTTTCCCTTGTGTGACGATACTTCAGATTGGAGAGAGGCCTAAGGGAAATTACTCAATTTTGACTTGATAGATACTCGAAGAGGATGGCAATTAGAGAGGCCACTAGTGCATTAAACAATCTGTGGGCATGAATTATTCAATCAAGTGCAAAATTATTGTTTTGGGAGCATTACAATTAATGGTTTAATCATTGGGAGGATATAATGACCAACATCGGCTTGAGATTTGCCAAAAGGGTCATGTAACTTAAGGGGGTGAGGTGTTGTGGAGGATGTGGTGGTGTGGCATGGACGTGTGTGGTGGAATGGCATGATGTGGTGGCATGGTATGAGTGTAGCCTCAATAAGTGCGAGTGGGGGAAAGTGGAAGAGGGATGGTTTTCATGTGGGGTGGGGGGGTGGTTTTGGATGGTAAGTGATAAGGGAGCAAAGGTCCCGGAAATTTGTGTGGCATCACCACTTAGTAGAAGTTGGTTTCAAACAAATCAGTTTTCTGACCCACGTCTAAAGATTTAAACAAAATAATTTAGGGGAGCATTTTCTGCTGTGAGGGGCCTTTGACTGTTTTTATTTCATTTATTTTTCTTTAAATACCTTTTCTTTTATTCATCTTTTCATTTTCTTTTATCTTTCTTTCTTTTAAAATTTTTCTAGTTTCTTTTTCTATCTTTCTATTTTTATTTTTAAGAGCTAAACAACTTAAAATAAAAAATAATCTACAACATCCCAATAGGAGAAATGACTATATAATCATACATGGATAACTATATTTATATGAGCATAACAAAGTAAATATGTTTAAAATTTTACCTAATTTGGAATTTTAATGTTGCAATTTTGTTTTCGAAGGTAGCCCACATTAGCCAAAACTATTTTTATTATTTTTATTTGTTCTACACCTGAAATACTTACACATGACCATCATCACTAGTTTTAGAATGCTCTTGTTCAGACAATTATTATTATTATTATTATTATTATTATTATTATTATATAGCTTCATCTAAAGTCAATTATTATCATTATTTAAATATATATAACTTGTTTTAATTAATATATATACCTTTAGTTTTATTACAAATTATGTTATACTAGATTCCTTGGAGGGTCAATCCTCTTTCTCCTAGGTTTTAAAGTATGGCATTGTATGAGCTCATAGTTTCACTATTACTCTTTGTATTTTAATAATGGTTTATGAGGCATTTATTCATTGGGCCAGGAGGTCTCTAGCCTAGTATGGAAGAGATGATGTATTGTCTAAAAGTTTTGACTAGGTCCAAATAAAATAGAAAACAAGAACTAAAAATAATATGTTAAAATAAATATAACTTTAAATTAATATAATAAAACTAAAAATTATGGGTTGTTATTATTACTATTATTATTAAACTAAAATAGACTTGGTCAAGTTACTAGTGGATTCTGAGTTCCACTTTAATGAGAACCCCTGGTATTGGCCTGTGGTATTCAAGTAGAATATAGCCTATTTAAGGTGTAGATTAAACCAAGCTAGATACATAAGTCCAAATCCACTGTGTTGAGAGGGATCAAATGGGCTAGATTTGATCTTCTAAGCCCTTGGTAGATATGGACCTAGCCTCTCATGATGTTGCTACCATTTGTGAGTGATTCGTAATAGAGGCTTATGTGAAATGTTCATGTCATAGAATGTCTAAGAAATGTTTGGATGTAGCTCTTGGCATTCTTTAGTACTATATTAGATATGATGGTAGGGTGGGTGAGGGCTGTTTCAAGCCATTAACCTTTGTCTACGGGTTTAGGACCAACTAATGTGTTTCATCATGAGGAGAAATTTTTCATTTTTAAGTAATGATATGTGATGGATGGATAGTAGTTCATATTTTGGTTGTATATGGGCCATAATCTTACCTTTAGAGGTTATAGACTTTTAATTTTAATTGAATTTCCAACATTTATTTCTCCTTTTGGGGGAAAGATCATTATATCTAGACGCTAGACACTAGAACTATAGTTACCAACTTCAATTAGTTTAAAGAAATTGAAAATTAAGTGATTAGGTTGCATTCACAAATTAATAAGCAATTTTCAACACTATAATGAAATATTAGGTTAGTTCCTTCTTTTTTTTAATCCCTTGTGCATTTTGAGGTTTCCTTGATGTTCATGTTGGCCTTTTGAATTATGCTAACTGTACTACCCAAAATTTATATATGCTGAAATCTATGTGGAAAACATGCATAAGATTTCATAATATCAATTATTTTCTCTCAATGTCTTTGAATGATATTACCCCAAATGAGATGGGTTTGTATAACATTTTAAGTTTTTAATGAATTCATTTTATTTATTTATAATTTTAAAAAATAATATTATAAAGTATATTCTCTGAATTTTAAAGTTTTTTTTAAGTTAAGTCTGCTAACTATGATCAAGAGCCAAACCATTTTTTTTTTATACAACTACTGAACTGATGGCTCATGTTCAGTTAGAAAGGCAAATGAAGTGCATATTAAAAGAAACTAGGGCATTTCATCCTGAGGAACTTGCACCCGCCGCATGAGGCACAGTTGTGTACACTTTCCTCCTCCAATCTCTCATTTCCGCAAGGGATGGCAGCGTGTAGAAAATTGTGTCCCCTCTCGGGCCTGTAAATTTCTAAGGAAGAAGTGAAATGGTGTCTGTTTGCTCGTACCTCATTTTACTTCTAATCTTAAATTTCTAAGGAAGAAGTGAGCTAGTGTCTGTTTGATCGTACCTCATTTTACTTCTAACCATGTAGAAATAGGGCGTCTAAGCTCCTGTTAGGTTACAAAAAACACACCAAATAAAAAAGTAATGTTACGTGTGTGTATAAAAAATAATGGCTCTTTCTTTCGGCAGTCCGCTTCTTCGGAAAAGAGGACATCGTACGATTCCACGTTGATCGTGGAGCTATGCCGCACAACGCTTTCAGCTTTCTGGTGGAGATATGCCGAAAGTGCATTCTGTTCAGGTGGAGATATGTCGCAACGTGCTTTCAATTTTTCTTGCGGTGATAAGGACAGTGATAACGATGGTGGGGTTCATCAAATCTTGAACCGAAATTGAAGTAGGAAACCCTGTGGCTACTGATGGGGAAGGGACCTCCATTATTCCACAAGCCCAACAGATATAGCTCCCTATTAGTGTTAGTTATCATAATGCAAACATTACGGGAATAGGATTAAGGAAATACTTGTGAAGCGTCCTACCCGGAAGGTGGATTTCTAGGGTTTGTAGTAGAAAGCATTCTGACGGAAAGAAAACCTTATATTACAAACCCTAGAAATCCACCTTCCGGTAGGACGTCACACCTACGTATTTCCTTGATCCTCCTGCTGTAATGTTTGCATTATCATCTCCAACACTAATACGGGTCTCTGTCTGTTGGGCTTGTGGAATAATAGAGATCCCATTACAATCAGCTGCCACGGGGTTTCCTACTTCAATTTTCTTCGGTTCAAGATCAGATGAGCCCCCATCGTTATCGCTGTCCTGCTTATCTCCACAAGTAAAGTTGAAAGCACCCTGCGACATATCTCCACCTGAACAGTTGAATGCACTGTTCGGCATATCTCGACCAGAAAAGCTGAAAGCGTTGTGCGACATATCTCCACCTGAACAGTTGAATGCACTGTTCGGCATATCTCCATCAGAAAAGCTGAAAGCGTTGTGCGGTATAGCTCCACGATCCATGTTCGAATCGCTCTAAGCGTTGTGCGGTATAGCCTGCACCCCGGGATGTTATTTCCTTTACTCACTTTCTAAATCTGAAGAGAAAATGACGTAGTGATACAGAAGAAATTTTCATTCTCACAGAATCACACTTGGATAATTTTCATTCTCAAAAAATTTAACATATATATTAAAAATCAATTTCAGTCAGCATTTTTGATTGAACAAAATGTGTTTTAAATTTAAAATGCATAAAGAAAATAAATTTCATTAACAAAAAGTATGAGTACTATGAAAAGCATAAAAACATTAATAAAATTTGTTGGACTGAATGTTCGATGCATTTTCCCTTCAACGGTTTTCATTCTCCGCAGGGCGAATCTGATCCAATTCTTTGCATATAATTTATTTAACGGCATTCAGTTCGTGAAATAATAAATTGGAACACTAAGTACACATTTCACAAAGATCATCACTGTATGTATTTTGATATAACCACATAAAATAGAACGGAAGAATTGTATCTCCGAGTTTGAATAATATTAACGAATAAATCACTGCCTACATCATATTGTGGAACAAAACAAAGCAAAGTACCCACGTCACAGAGATCCAGTATTCTGTATTGGATTTTCTTGATATATGTAGCATAACAATATCCAACCGCATTGGAAGACACTAACAGATGATATATGTAGCATGACAATATCCAACCTACTTTCATATTTGATGGTGAAAAAAGAAGCACCCGGCGGCGACCCAAGCGCATTATTGGTAGCGAAATTTCTGGTACCGAAGTTTTCCAGAGAATTGGGCGGAATGACGCCTGGTATTCGTGAATCTTGAACAATGTTAAAACGAGCATGTCAGCACCCGATCTTGGAGGTGCATAGGCAACAAGTTCCAGCGCCAGAAGATCTAAAATTGTAGCACAAAGAAACAAAATATATTTCTGAACGTTCACATTATGATGCATATTCGTATATTTGAAGCTCAAAGAACGAAAGGCAACCATGCACGATACCGGCCATCCTTAAGTCTATTGCGGATTCTGGGAATATTCGAATCTCCAATGGACTTAAGCTCATTTTATCTAAACCATCATATTCATTCATTAGGGAAATTTGATTTCTAATCATTTCGAAAGTTTAATCAAAATCCATTCTATCCCATTGAAATTGAAACAATTTATAATGTGATATCAATTTACCTCTATGCACTTGCTTACTTTAACCAAATCCTTTAAGAATTCATCGTAGTTTTATTGTTTTAGGTTATATAAGAGAATAATACTATGGGAGAATCATGGGTACTCCAAACCAATAACCATCGTGATTTTAAATAATAAAAATATTTATATAACATAGCATTATAAATTAACTTTTATCCTAATTTTATTTTTATCATTAATTCTTTTTTAATCTTTTTTGGGAATTTTATTTTATGAATAAATTAATTTTTTTATTGATTTAATTTTATAACCAGTTTAAAAAAGTTTATAGCCAAATCATTTTTTTCAAACAAACTTTGGACTCTTAAAATAACTCTGTGAACCCATTAAAATATTAAATTGATATAAATATATAAACAAAAATCAAATTTAGAAAAATTAAATAATACAATATAATATTTTTTACTTTAGAGTTTTAAAGAAACTTTAGCCATATTTAAAACTAATTTGCAGCGGAATATATATAGATATATATTATATAGATATATATATATTGCATTATTTATCCACAACATATATAGAGTGTTATTCTTCTATGATGAGCCTCTATTTTCATATTTGCATTAAAATCAAAATAACACATAATTTTTCAAAATTGATCATAAATACCTAAATACAAATGTAATATAAGTTAAAAAAATGGACTAGAAATCGAGTAAAGAAATGTCAGGTCAATCACTTGCAAGGCAAATTCATAGATCTATCAAGAATCATAAATGCATAGATCTATCAAGAATCATTGCTTTGGGGAGTCAAAGGAATGGCATTTGGACTACCTTGCTCACTTGATTCTGCAAGACATTCTCTCTAGCCTATACATCTGTGACCTATTGAGATCTCAACTAACTTCTCTAGCTTATCACCACCTTATTTCGTCATCAGAAGCCTTTCATCATATATTTGATGAAAAAAGCGATGAGTCTTGGATTGCTCTCACCAACGGAGGTATAAACAACATAATGTCCCAGCGGATCTCTGTTGTTTATAGCTTAGTTGGTGAGAGAAATGTAGGACTCATCTCTTTTTTCATCAAATATATGATGAAAGGGTTAGGAGGACTAAATTTTGTGGTTCCAAGCTAGGGACTTAGGGACTTAAGCTTAGCAATCAATAGGTCACATATCTGCAGGCTAGAGAGAATGTAGTGCAGAATGGAGTGAGGAAGTACAACTCGATTCCTTTGATGCATCAAAGAGCTAGCACTTTGAATTTGTGTCTCATCCGATTGGAATGACATTTCTTTAGTTGGATCAATATTTTTTTGGGTGGATGAAGCTATCATAGCTAATCCTTATGGTGCATAATCCTTGATCATCGCCCAGTGCATGCATAATTTGAATAGAGAAAGGGAAAGTAAAGGTTGTGGATATTGGAGAATGGGAGGGTTCTCTCAAGAGGGAAATGGGAAATTGGTGGAGGAATGTTGACCATCTTATGCTTATTGGTAGTGATCCCAAACTTATAAACCATCTCAAGGCTAGCCTTAAAAAGTAGTTTGAAATGACGCACTTAGGACGCTTGCATTACTTTTTTGGTCTTCATGTCTTACAATCCAAAGAAGGTATTTTTCTTTCCTAGACCAAGTATGCATGGGATCTTATATTCCACTTTAAAATGCAAGATTGTAAGACACGCCCTTCTCTCTTTTAGTCTCAAGTCAAACTTTGAGTCATGCCTGAAGTTGATGCTGCCTTATATTGTCAACTTGTTGGAAAAGGTTTATATGTGACCCATTAATATCCTAAAATTTCCTTTGTTGTTGGCCTTCTTGATCGGTTTATGCAAAATCCACATGAAAGTCATCAGAAAGTAGCAAAAACAATACCTTGTTATGTTTGAGGCATAGCTCAATTTGGGATTACTTAAAGTGCAAAAGCATCTCCTCTATTGGTTGGTTTCACTTATTTTCATTCCGCTCGTGACCTTGATCATTCGAAGTGTTCTCGAGGTTTTGTGTTCACTCTTAGTTCTAAACATATTAGATGGGATTGCAAGAAAGAATGTGCCATTTATCTCTCTTCAGTAGAAGCAAATTATGGTGGTGCCATTGAAACTAGTAAGGAAGCCCTGTGGCTTTGTCAAATCCTCTCAAACTTTGGTTTTGAGGAGTATAATCTCGATACACTTTGTTGTGATAATAAAAGTGTCATTAAACTATGCAAAGGTCCACACAAACATTAGTGTAGAAAATACATTGAACTACACATACCCATCATCAGAAATATCATTCATGACCATGTTCTTGAAGTGAAATATTGCTCAACCGATGATGAGGTTTTAGACATTTTTACAAAGGCTCTCATAGAGGTGAAGTTTACTAAACTTCTACTTATGGTTGGATTTGAAGAAGTTGTGACTAAGAGGGTGTGGTGGAGTAAAATTATGAGTGTGGACACAAACAATTCCTTTAGCCCAATAATGGGTCTAGCCACAACCGATACATTCTATGGAAGATTTCCTTTCGTTAGAACCAATTAAGAGGGACTACCTCTTAGTACAATTATCCTGTTTGGTAATGGAATTACTTGCTTGCTCCGACTATTTCTCGTTTCCTTCTTCAAACACCTGAAACAAGTAAACAACAACAAAGGACAAAGGTGATAATAGACAATTTGTAATTCAACATACTTAATAAGTCAAGAAATATTAAACAATGAACATGTAAGATGACACATCATGTAAGAAATCCATAGATAGTTGCATATATATTGAACCAAGAAGAGATTACAACCATTGTCTTCACGTTTTCATTCTCCTCCAACAAAACCAGGTTCCCACACAGTTTTGCTAGGATTCCATGATGGCCTTAACAATGATAGTTTTAAGGATCTTTCCTTTAGACTTCACACTAAACCAAATTCACACTTCTCCCTCACACAACTAGAGATCTACAACTCTGAATAGCTTGCCATTTATTCCAAACTTAACTAGCACTAACACACCAACATTAACACTAGCTTGTGCTTGGGAAAAAGGGAAGTTTATATACCATGAATGGATGGGAGATAGATTGTCTTCTAATCAGCTAAGGTCTTATCTCTTGAGGTAGTTCCGTCCTTATAGGGAAAGAAGCTGAAACTCATATCTATGACCCCATCCAGCTAAACCATTTACCAGACTTTCATTACAAAGCTTCTAGAGCTGGTTGCTTCATTTATTTATTTAAAACACATTCCATAAGAGGACCGACGTGATTCGAACAAATCTTAGTCACTTCGATCGGTGCTAGGGACAATGTTAATCCCTATCTATCAGAACAAGGAAGACAAGGGTCATTAGCACCAGTCTTGCAAACTAGGAAAAACAAAAGACTTTAGGGAAATGGTACAACAGGAAATTGTTTTGCTCATGAAAAGGGACACAATGGAAGTTTTTTCATGAAGGGAAAGCATGTTGCGTTCATTGTAAAGGTACTCCAAGATCAAGGAACAGGTATATAGGGATAGGGAAAAAATGTTTTTTAACAGATGCCCTCTAAAGCATGAAGGCTGAAATAGAGTGGGATGAAATGCTTTATAAATTAGTGTGGGGAACCGTAGTGTGTTGGTGGAAAATGTGCAAGAAAATACAGGTACATATATGTAACTGAAAATTGTGTCAGATGATACATGAATCATGGTATTGACGTTACCACCCAAAGAATGATCATGTAAATGGATCCAGACGTGGATGCAACCATCCTATAAAGAGGATCATATCGAAACCAAGGTATGATTGTAGCCATCCAACAATGAGAAGGATCACATATGATAACTCATGGTATAGTTGTAGCCATCCATCTAAAAGAGACATGTATATCAACATAATTATGTTACATCACTTTGTAACTTTGTCTTTTGTGATAGAAGTCCACGATCTTGCGCTCCAACATGACCCGATCAAAGTACAAATCCTAACATGTGAATAGATGTCTTGACGTCGAACATGCTAGAAAGTCACTTGATTACTATTCATTGATGTAACTTGTTAAGAAGCATGATAGAAACCAACACCAAAGGAGAAACCCACTCACTTTCAGAGATAGGGTAAATGAATCCTGCATCCAACAACTTTTGGAGGTCTTCCTTGAATATATCCTTAAGAGATAGATTTATTCTCTTTTGGGGTTGCTTGACTCTTTTGCAATCTTCTTTGATATAAATGTGGTGTGTACACACCGAGGTATGCACTCCTTTCATTTATTTGTAACTCCAGGAAAAGGTATCCATATTTTCCCTTAGCATGGTTCACAACTCTTATTCTTGGTGTAAATAAAGGGAGGTGTTGATTTTCAAAGTTATTTTAGGGCCAAATTCTATTGTGTTAACATGAGTAGGGCTGTAATCAACTAAGAATAGATAAATCTTATGGTTTCTCTTGGTTTATTTTACTAATTCCTGTAAGGACAAGGTGCTAGGAGTTGGATTTTGGAGTATGTGTTCAATCAAATCATCTTCATCCAGCTGTCCTCCTCCCATGGTAGTTTATAGGGTTTAGAGTTGGGCTAAGTAGACTTCATCTTCTTCCTCCACTTCTATTCATAAAGGTAAATCATGTTCTAAAGATGGCTAAGTAGGAGGGTACAAGACTAACTACTTGAACAGATGTTGATCTTTGATAGTCATATTTCTAGCCCTCCAGTTGATGTAGGCATTGGCAGTGGATAACCAAGGCCTCCCAAGTATGAGAGGATAACCATTAAGCTTGGTCTTAGGATGGAGAACTAGAAAGTCTGCAGGGTACTCCTAATAGTCAATGCAGACCATCACATCCTCAATAATCCCCTTAGGGGCCGCTATGGAATCGTCTGCAAGATGCAAGACTATTGTGGTATTTCTTGATCAACCCTAGAGGCTTAGCTTGAGCATGGTGTCCTTATTCATTACATTAATGGCAGCCCCAATATAAATCAAGGTGTGTGTGAAAATGGTGCCACTCATGTGTACATCTACTACAGGTATTCGAGGGTCTAAATACTTTGGGTAAATTACCTGCCCCAGCATTAAGTCAGATAGTTTCCAAATGAGAATAGTGGATATTATGTTTCTTAATTGTCTGCAGTCCACTGCAAGCATTTTGAAATGGACGCATTATTTCTTCTGCCCTCGGATAGAATCTAGTGTGGCGAAGGACTCGGGAAAAGACAAATTATTTAATTTTAATATGGTTAGGATTGGTAGATATTTTAAATATTATATATATATATATTATATATATATACTATATATATAATATATATATTATATATATATATATATAATATATTAAATATATATATATCTATATTTATATATATATATAATTATATGTATATATTATATATATATATATATATTATATATTTATGTATAGGAAAAGAAACCTAACAGTATCATATATTGATAAAAAGGTGTTTATATATATCTTGAATGTTTATAAGATGAAACAAAGAGTTGTAATAACATAGTTTTGCATTTTCAGAAAATATAAATATTGCATGAGATCTGAGTTGCATGAAGAATATTGTCCACGTGAGATATTTGAAAATGAACTAAAATATAGTCTTTACCTATCATCTAATATCAACATTAAAGATAAAAATTATACGTTAATTAAATTCAATAGATCAAGATATAGCCAATTCTTTCTAAAGCATCCTCAAAGTAAAGAAATATTTGATAGTACATAGGCCATTAGGTTTTGTCACTTGTAGGTGTTGTTATCTCTCAAAAGTTTCTCTAGAAGCTATAAGAATAAATAAAATGACCGAGGTAACCACAAACCAACTTTTAGCCTTAGGCTCTAGCCAACCTAAGTCGAAAGAGGGTTCCTTATATATGATTTAGCTTTGTTCGGTCAGATATTAGGCTAGTTCTTAAGGTTTAGGGGGTCTTTGATTTGTATTGAAGGTTGGGTGGTGGGGTTCTTGAAAGACATGGATAGAATGATGTCTCTAGGCCATTGGGCATAGGGAGTCAAAATAAGGGCAACAGAACTGGATTATCCCACTAAAGGGAATGTTCAAAGCCGAAGATAGAAAATGAGTGCAGGTCTTTAGGCGAGAGGGATGGAAAAGGTTTTAACCAGGGTCAAAGAGAAATTAAGAATTCTCGAACCAGGATTGAAATGAAGAATATGGGGGTAATCAGAAGCAAAGGGAAATTAAGAATCCTTTGTTATATATTAAAAGAAACAACATAAACTAACGAGCAATTAAGAATTCCTTAACTTAGATTATCTGTAGAAAACAAAGATTTGCCTAATTATTATAATTGAGTGTACTTAATTAAACACTGATACAATATTCCAATTATGGCATTCATATTTAGATCAACAATATGAAAAAATTTAAGAGACAACAGAAACGTGAGAAAATAATTGTCTACACTTCGCTCTATACATGAATCTTGTGAAATATCTGGCCTTTATTCATCAATCTAGCTTGTTGGCTCAGTGAATTCTCCAATAGCTTTTACAGTCTTTCGATCAAGAAATCTAAAGAAATGTCTAAGAATCCACACCTACATACCTTGAATTGTGAAGTATTTATAGTAAGGTGTGATTACAAATATATCAAACTGATTTGAGATTTAATCTAGGAATTACAAATATCTTATTGCAGGTAGATAGAGGCAACTAATGAATGACTTTCATGTTGTCCCTTTTATTATGGTATTCCTGGTTGTTATCGTTTGTTTTAGATATTTATGCTCTTTCTATTTGACTTCATCATGATGGAGGCTTTAGTTACTTCTGTCTTTCATCTAATACTCTCTGTCACTGATACTCTTTCACTTTGATGACCTGTCTTTATCATTTTTGTGTTCCTTTTTATCATTCAATTTAACATTTTCATGTGTGTTTCAAGAGTAAATTATAATTTTTTTATGTGAATCAGCATCGGGAAGTGGATTTTGATCAAGTCTTAGAATGTTTCATATTTTGTTTTCTAACTACATCTTTGGTCTCGTTCCTCTATTTTGAACTATCACTGCTCTATATAAGTGTCTTCTTCTCGGTTCCATGTGTGACCGTTTTCATCCTCAGTTCCATGTATAATAGTCTTCTTCTTCTAAATTTATGCTTTTAACAGGTTTCTTGGTTGAGTCTTGGAGTAAATAGGGTCTACAACTAGTATCTGAACTGTTTATCCAAGTTGTGGCTTCGTCTAATAACCTGAAAAATTGAAAAATAATTGAGAAAGAACCGGTCTGCATGAGAGGGAATTTGAAGGCTCTCTAACATAGGGATGCTTGGGAAAGGGGTCATATTAGAGTTTTGGATGAAATTGGAGGTGAAATTTCATCGCAAAGGTGTAGGGTGGTGTTGGAGGGTTTTATGGGTTTACACTACAAAATTGTTGAAAGGTGAGAAAACATGGGTTTTCGAGGTTTAAAAATTTAATTGGCAAATTTTCAAATATGGTGCAAAATTCATATTTATGAAGGATAAGCAGTTTTTTGGATCGGTAGGGAGGCATTTTTTAGAACCCGTCATGCCGATTTTATGCCATGGGCAGTTTAGAAGAGTGTTCACCTGATCTACGTCGTGGCTTGTGACGTAGCCATAGCGGGTCGAGGGAAAACTGCCTTACTAGGTGGGTAAAGGAAGTCCATTGGGTGCGATTGATATGGCTTTGGGTTGTTGAATCTAAGCGATTTTGATCTAATGACAATCGGCAATGAATGAGAGTTGATGGGGGACCCAAGGGTTTAATCATGGCAGTTTGGGATTAGTTTAGGGATTAATCGCAAGTTTAAAGCGATCTAGTGAGGCTTAATGAGGGATTTGGAAGCTCGGTGAAGTTTAATTGTGCGATTAGGGAATCGGATGAGGTTAATGTCACAATCAACTTAGGTTTACAGAAATTAGGTAAAGTAAGTAGAATTGTATCTCGATAGGGGTGATTTCTATAGTGTTTATTTAAAACTAAGGGTTGGGGTATTTTTTATAGGGATTTAGTTTATTATGGAAAAATGGTTATATAGGGGTTTATATAATAAAATTAGTAATTAATATGAAATGAGTGGAATGGTATTTTTCCTATGTCAAAAGGGTAAAATGCACGTGATTGCACATTTAGCTTCATAATTAAGATAAAATTACTTTTAGTGGGTTTTTAAGAGGAAAGGGGTTTATATGGGGGGGTATTCTCTTTTCCTAGGTAGATTGAGTTTAAGCCTTACAAAAAGGGTTTTTCTTAGGTTAATGAGGGGAAATGAATTTCATGAAGGGGGAATTATTTTTATGAAGGGGATTTTAGTACTTGAGTCCATAAGTCATTAAGCTAAGGGTTGTCCCTCCAAAAGTTAGAGAAATGTTGTGAAACCTTTTGACTTGTAGGATTTAAAAGTACTTAGAAGATAATTATCGATAGGAAATTAGTAAGTAAAGGGGAAAAGTGAATGATGGGGAGTTAATCATATGAACTTGTAAATATTTGGTTTTTCATTCATAGTTGACCATACATGTTGAAATATGTATGTAAGCATGATGCATGTTCTTTGATCGAAGTAACTTTGTAGTTCAACAACATTTCTTCCACTTACCCATTTCTTACCTCTAACATATTTTCTTCATTTCTTTGGGTGTGTCTAGGCTAGAAAACCCTTATTCATCTATTTTTCTTTCATAGTGCAAACTATCTAATTCTAACATTATATTATCCAAGGGCTCAGATTAAGCTTATGAACTCCTTTTATTTTCGCTACGTAACTATGATCTGCCAAGATTAAACTCTTTGGTCAGATTTGATTCTCTAATCTATAAACATGAAATTCAAAGCATGGAATAACCAAGATTAAATAGTTTGATTACCATGGATTGTGGCATGAGTAAAAATTTGCACACAATCATTTTTAAACAATAAATGTAAATAGTAGTGGCATTTGGACTTGCATACTTTCATGGTATTTTTTTTTTGGGGTTCATATATTTTCATATTTTTTGGCCCTCTCTTATTCTTTTGTCCTCTGATTTTTCCATTAGGACGTACCCTCTTTACTTTTTTAATTTTTATAATATGGAAAACATTTGCAGAAAGCAAAGGTATGTACAATATTACAAGGCTTAACCTTAGACATTGAAAACTATGATTCCTATTGAAATTACAACCTAACAGTGGCTCCACTTGGGGATGGCATTTGATTGTGGAATGTCAAGAACTTTGGAGATTGGTAGCCTTTGAATTGTTGTTGATATTGCCTTGAAAAGTGTCCTTCTATGAATCTGCATTATTGATACTTATGATAGTAAATATTTTAATTTTTAGGGCCTTCTCTTTGGGCTTCAACTTCAGATACATTATCCAATCCAAACTAGTCATTTGATAATAGAATATATACAAATGAAAATTAGTAATTAGGTTCAAAGTAATGTTTCAACATTCGTCCATTCACTAGCCCACCTTTTGCATCTATATGATCAATTCCTCTTAAGAAGAAAGCATTATTTCCTCTATAAGCATAAACGACATAGGGACCTTTCCATAGGAAATCAAATTTCTCGTGTTTTCCTTTATCCTCCCTCCTTGAGTCCTAATTGAGCACTTTCTCAGCAATATAGAAATCACCAGCCTTGCTTCTCTTATCAAAAGTCTTCTTTATCTTTTCTTGCACAAATTGAGACTTGACATAAGAATATTCTCTTGCTTGTTGTAGGTGAATGGTTTGGTTGATTCTTCTTAAGATACTATTTGGTTCAACCTATATTTCTTGAAATGTCTTCATTACTTGCACTCCCAAGGAGGATGGAAAGACAACTTCCATTGAATAAACTAGTTGATAGGCACAAGTACCAATTGATTTCTTAGTAGTCAATCTATTTTTGCCCATAAGACATTGACTAGATTTTTATTCCAAGTTTTCTTATTGTCCTCTAGTAACTTTTTGATGATATTTGATAGACTTTTGTTTGAGGATTCAGCTAGTCCATTACCTCAAGGGTAATATGGTGTGGAATGGCCAAGGGTGATATGGTATTTATTGCATACATCTACCATTCTTTTGGATTTACAGGCTAATGCATTATTAGTAATGAGCTTCGTTGTGCATCCAAATCTAGATAAAATATTGGTTTCAAGGAATATTATAATAACAATATCTATGGCTTTCCTTGAAGGTATGGCTTATATCTATTTTGTAAAGTAGCCTATGGAAGTAAGGATCCATTTGTGTTGGGCAGAGCAGGGTGGGTGAATTTCGCCAATGAATTATAGACCCCATTGTTGAAAAGGTATTTCAGCGGAGATTGGCTTGAGGTGTAATAGTAAGAGTTTTTTCTTCCCCTCAAAAATTTGAGACTTGTGATAGGAGGTCACATATTTTTTGACATCAGAAAACAAGGTAGCCCACTAGAAACCAACTCTAAGGATTTTATCTACTGTAGTCTTCTAGTAAAGGTGTCCTCCAGAGTCACCTACATGAAAATCTTGTAGAACTTTGTTAGCTTCTTATTTTAATAACCAATTGAGAAGAATACCTTCATGGTCTCTCCAAAAAAAAACTTTGTCTCATATACAAAATATTAAGGATTTCATCTTTAAAAACCTCCTTTTAGTCCTTGATAATTGAGGAGGAGCTTGTAAATTTAGTAAAACATAAATAATATCGGCATACCATGGTGATTCAAGAAAGGCATGGTTGATTAGTGGAGTTGCCATCTCCTCTTCATTATCTATTGCTGCAATAAAATTAATATCCAAGGCCTGACAGTTCGATTCAGCCATGGCTTTGGCTAAACCTTGGCCCTTGATTAACTTCGTAGGTTAATTTCTGTATCATACTCTAAGATAGTAGCAATCCACTTTCCTCTCTTTCCATCTCGACCATCCTACGTTAGGATATCTTTTACTACTGAATTGGGAACATAGGTTACTATGTGGGAATACAAGATGTATACCTTAAAATCTTTAATGGCTTTGACCAAAGCCGAGGCTTGTTTTT
The DNA here is from genome assembly GCA_000404065.3 of Pinus taeda. NCBI lineage: Eukaryota > Viridiplantae > Streptophyta > Pinopsida > Pinales > Pinaceae > Pinus > Pinus taeda. The sequence goes on along the minus strand of APFE030592316.1, from coordinate 75,568 downwards.
CCATTATATTGTATTTCAAAGGGGTATATCTCATGGCTTTACTAAAGAAAGAAATGGGTTGTTCACAGCCTTGGTCATTTTTCTTTAATAGGACTGCAACTATTGTGTGCTTTGAAGGAAAGGAAAATAAAATGAAATCTATACCAAATTTAGGACTTATTAGTAGAGGCGTTTTAGTTAAGGCTAGTTTAATATCTTCAAAGAATTTCTTAGCCTCAACAATCCAGTTTATTATGGATTCTTTTTCAATCATATTATTAAGTTATCTAGTTAATTCTGCTAGTTTAGATATAAATCTTCTAAGAAAATTGATTTTTCCTAAGAAAGCTTGTAATTCTCTAATGTTCCTGGGGTGTCTTATTTGTAAGATGACTTCTATTCTTGTAGGGTCTATTCTTATACCATCTTTCAAGATTATGTGACCTAATAATGTTCCTCCCTCTAACCCAAACAAGGAATTTTTGGGGTTCAAAGAGATTCCAAACTTCCTGCATTTAATAAACACTTTCCTTAGCTGATCTAAATGTTGATTATCAGACTTTGGAAACACAGTAATGTCATCTAGATATATCACAAGGAAATCACGAATTTCTTTAGCAAAGGCTATATCCATAGCCCTCTAGAAAGTGGATCATGCATTCATTAGCCCAAAAGGAATTTTCACATACATAAAAGTGCCCCAAGGAGTAGTAAAGGTAGTCTTGGGTTTGTCATAAGGATGAACTAAGATTTGATTATAACGAGAAAACCCATTCAACAATGAGATTCTAGTTGATCCAACTACTCTCTGTCAAATGTGATCCTTCTTGGGGAGAGGGTAATTGTCTTTTAGCAATACTTTATTGAGGTTTCTGAGATCCACACACAGTTTTATCTCACCTATTTTATTTCTTATTGGCACTATGTTTTTGACCAAATCAGAAAATTTGATTGGTCCAATTATTTTACCATCATACATCCTCTGAATTTCTTTTTCTATCATAGGTAGTAAGATAGGATTAATCCTTCTTAGTTTTGTTTGAAAGGTTTTTGATTTTCTTTTATAGGAATTGTGTGCTGGATGATGTTGGTGTCATAGGATTTTAGGTCCTTGTAACTCCAAGAAAACATCCCTAAATTATTTCAGCAGCTCAATGTATTTCACTTTTTCTTTTGGAGGTAATGACTTTGAAACTTTGATCATTTTTGGATTTTCATCAATGCCTATATTGCATTCCTCAGTTTCATATCTTAATGGTTCCATTTTAGGTTTCCTAGAAAGATCATTTGAATCAAATAAATCTTGTAGAGGGGTTAATCCCTTTCGTATGAATTAATTCTTTAGATTAATTACTCAATTTTCTTCATTCATCATTTCATCAGTTTCCATTAGCTCTAAGTTATCTACATCCGATTTTTTATATTTAGTTGGATTAAGTCTATCTACTTTTTCATATTCTATCTTATTTATTTCTATATTATCCTTACTATTAAGATCTATTGATGTATTAGTATCTATGTTATTATTTACAAATTCTTATTCTGAAAGTAAAAATATATTTATCTGTTTATCATTAGTAAATTTTTCCACTTCTTCAAATTATCTGGAATTGTAGGTTTGTGGCTAACATCAGCAGTGTAATGATAGTTCGGTTGGAAAGGGTAATTTACAAGTGCTGGAAAACATTGTTAAACTGTGGGCTGGGATGTTATGTTTTCTTGGGATGACTGCAACCTTTGTTTCTAAAAAAGTATTAAGTATTTCTACAATAGTATCTCTATAGAAACTTAATATAGGGTCTTTAGTCATATCTATAGCATCAGTTTGTTTCACAATTAGTTCAGAATCTCCCATAATAGAGACTCTTTTAGCTCCTAGACTCCTAACTAACTTAAGACTTAAAATTAATGCTTCATATTCAACAATGTTATCATACATTTGAAATTCAGTCTATATGCATGGCCTTCTCAGTAATTGTTTTCCAAGTTATATATCCACACTCCTGCTCCTGCTCCTAACCTATTTACTCATCCATCGAACTCTAAGTGCCATAATATCTCATGATCATAATTTTCTCTATCTGGTGGAACAAACTTCTCATCACTCACAATAATTAGACCTTCTTGTTCACTGAATAGCTCTGTAGTCTGATTAGTCTTATTTGGTCTAGAAACTGCAATTTCTTTTGGTTCTCTATCAATATTGTCTAAAAGTGTTTCTTGTGTTTGATCAACATTATACAAAATAAAAGAGTCAATATTCGAGTGTATGGAGTAGATGGGAAATTTTTGAGGTCGATCCTGGCTACTTACATATATTTCATTAAGGTTTATCGCCAGAGTTTCTTAGTTTGTCCAAAAACAAAGATTGTTGCATAAGGCATATCTAGTTGAAGAGATCCCTGAAGTTTGGCTCTTCATGACCTTAATAACAACATGCCATACTTCAGTGGGATGTTAGCAACTACAATGTCGATAATAATGCTCTCGGTAGAATATTAGACTAATGTAACACATAGGTCTTTGATTAATACTATACACTTTACTTGAGTTGAATCAAATGATAATAAGCCTTTGTAGGGCCTTGTAATGTCTAGGTTCAATTTCTCCATTACTGGTTTGGGCATTAAATTGTGAGAGGTTCCAGAATCCAACATTGCATTGTGCAGAATCTTGTCATGGATACTAACGCTTATATAAAAAGGTGGAACTCCTCCTTCTAATGGTTTGCCATTAACATCGGGACCAAATATAAGTTCTAGTTTATCATCAAACAAGTTAACTAAATCTTCATTTTCAGCAATGTTTAAGGTTTGATTTATCTGTGATTTGTAAGGTTCATTCTTGATTAGTTCTATTAAAGGGACTGGAATCTTTAGCTTTGCTATCTCTGCTCCCAAATTGAAAGGCAAAGAGGATTTTTCTGATTGAAGGTTTTGATTTTTGGCAGCAGGGATTTGAGTAGAATTGTTTTCTTTTTCTTTATTAGGGATCATTTTATGTGCTTTTTCAAGCGAAATTGAAGTGGATTGTTGATTAGCAAAAGGTTGATAAGAGGTTATATCTAAAATTGTGGGGCCAGAAGGATTTGGGTTTTGTCTAGGGAGAATTTGGAGGATTTTTGACACAGGGGATTATTTTACCTTACTGGGTTGATTTTTTGTTGTTTTCTTTGTCTTGTCAAGAATATCTATATTTCTTTTGCTTCTCAGGTTATATTGCTTGTCAACTTTGAAAACAACATAGTCATATCCTTGTTTATAATCAAGTGATTAACGAGAATATACCTGTAATTGCTGGAGCATATATAGTTCCTTCTCATCTTGGGTTAGAAAAACAATGCCTTCATAATTTACTCCCATTAAGTTGATTTGTGCATCATGCTCTAGATTTTTTGGATTGGATGTTTCTAGATAATTCTCTTGAAACGGAGGCCATATGTTTTGATGTGGTCCATTTTTCCTTCTGTTTTGGTTATTTATGAAATTTGGGTTTCTAATTGGAGGTTCTTGTTGGTTATCCCATTTGGGTTTCCTTTCCATGTTACCTATTCTTTCCATTAGTGTTTCCATGTTTTTGGCCAAGTTATCTATTTTAAGACAAGATGGTGAAGTTTCTTCCTTAGCAGTTCTATTTTCATTTCTAACTCTAGTCCTTTTAGCTAACAAATTAGCTTCTACACTAAAAGCTACAATTTGCATCTCTTCTAATGTTGGGGGATTTCTTTCCCTAAGTTGGTATGCCATATCAATATCAAAACCATCAGGGAACATTAATAACGCTAAGTCAGGCTGGGGTCTAAGGTTAAATAGGATTGCATTATATATATATTATTGAATCTAGTGGAGTAATCTTGAACAATTTTGTTAGGTCCTCTCTCAATATTCTCATATTTTAGATTGCAGATTACTGTGGTGTGTTTTTTGAATGGAGTTCGGATATTCCACAGTGCTCATATTTTAAAGTCGACGTTTCGAGTCTGAACCTAGACTCATCATCAGGACAAATTGTGAGGAGAAAAGAAGGAGAAGGATCGATATAAATATGAAAAAGCTGGATGAGAAGACAAACAGCCGACTCATTTATAATTTAATTATTTCTGTTATTTAAGCCCTTTGATTATATTGTTTAAAAACTAGTTAGTTATTCTAATTTTTACATTAATATTAATATTTAATATATCATTAAAATTTATTGTTTATTAATAAATGTTTTTTTTTAATATATCATTTAAATTTTATTTTTTATTATAAATGTTTTTTATTTTCTTATAGATTCTGTTTTATTGGTATAATGTTATTTCATAAATGTTTAATGGTATTTTATTTTTATTTTTATATGATTATTTATTAATGGTATTCTCATTAATTTAAATTTAAATTATTGTTATTAAAGCCTACTTTTTTATTGTTAATATTAATTATGCTATGCTAGCATTATTCCTATTGCTATGCTTTTTTTATTTATTTTATCATTTGTTCCTCTTAAATATTTAATGTTTGACCTTAGTTATTAATTGTTAAACCTTATGTTTTTATTGATAGATGTTACTTTAAATTGTTATGATATTTATTAATGCTTCTATCTATATATACTAGAAATTTTTTTTTATTCTATTATTATTGTTATTAATTTTTGATCGATGATGATTGTGTTATCTAAATTATAAAATTAATCCAGCTATTATTGTTATTGATTCAATTAATAATTATTTATATATACCTGTAGTTATTATTTACTATTGTTTCTATTTCACATTATACTAATAATGCTTCATGTTTTTTAATTGATTATTAATTATATAATAATTAGGTTTATTTGATCCTAGATATTCTTCATGCCTAGGAACCTAAAGAGCAGCATGGCTAAAATGATAGTAGGTCAGGAATTGCTAACCTCGTTATTGAGATTATTTGCGGGGGTTGGCAAGGGGTTCCAGTTTTTGCTAATTTCCATGCCACCATCTCTATTAAGGTTTTTAGGATGTTTAATGATTTCAATAGCTTCTCTAACCTTACACTTGTAATGGTGTTCTACATTGGCAATGACTTTGGTGTCTTCCAGGCAAATATGATGATTGGTTTTACCTACATGCTCGGCTAGGGCTGAGGATCGGACCCTTTCTTTATGGATGTCTACACTATGCTCTTTGAGTCTGATCCTAACCGACCTATTTACTGATCTCCACAAGAACAATTGATGATATAAACTCCTTTTTGCTGAAGATGCTCTTGGTTGTCCTTAACAGATCTCATTTTTTGCTTAATGGTAGATAAGGGTTTGAAAGCAGTTTTTATATTTTTCGTATTGAGGATTTTTTCTATCTTGTCAGTGACTCCTTGGATGTAAGGACGACATTAGAGGTTGGGGTGTCTTTTGCTTTGTTTTTATTATTATCAGATTTCGCTTTTTGAATGGCTTTGTATATGCTCTTATTGTTGTACCCTAGGCTGGTAAAAGCTCTTTTCAGGTATGAAATTTCTTCATCAGAGTGGTCTATATCCGAGATTCTATAGGCTCTAGTGAAGAGGGTTTGGAGCACCCCCATTTTTTGGGCAGGGTGGTGATGAGAATCGGCATGAAGGTAGTTATCTGTATGGGCTTTCTTTCTAAAAACCTTGTGACCTATGGAGCCATCCTCCCTTCTTATGAGGAGAATGTCCAAGAAAGGAATGCAATTATTTTCTTCTACTGCCATTGTGCATTTGATGTCTTGAGACAAGCTATTGATATGGTTCAGAAACTTGTTAAGCTCATTCTCGCCATGAGGCCAGTTGACACTGGTGTCATCTACAAACCTAACCCAAGATTTGGGCTTTAATGGGTATGAATCCAGCGCCTTCTTTTCGAATTTTTCCATGAACAGGTTTGCCACGATTGGTGAGAGAGGAGATCCCATAGCGACACCTGAAGTTTGTTCAAATATTTCACCCTAGAAAGAGAAGAAAGTTGAGTGAAGACAGATTTCGGATAATTTTGCGGTCTGGGGATATGCTACTTCTTTAACTACTTGAATAGCTTCATTTAGGGGAATTTTGGTGAAGAGCTGGACTACGTCAAAACTAACGATTTTGTCTCCAGGTTCTAGCGTGGTGTTTTTAATGCAATTTACAAATTGATTAGAGTCTTTAATGTAAGAGCTAGTCTTGCCCACTAGCGGGGATAGAATGCTAGCGACGTACTTAGCTAATTCATAAGTGGGGGACCCTATTCTCATATTCTGAAAGGATTTGGAAGGGATTCTTTTTAATTTTCCACCTATCAATAAACAACCTTTGGGAATTCACTAGTTCTACTATGTGGTTGGCAGGAAAGGCTTTAAACCACTTCTTGACATCACCAGTCAAAGATTGGGAAAAAAGTCTCATCTAGACATCCGATTAGTCTAATTCATGTAGTTCAAAGAAGTAAGACATCCTATTTACATGTTGTTGCGCAGTGTACTGACCAATAGAATCAAACAAGGGAATCTTACTCTAATAATCTATAGGCATAGTATGAAGTTGGGCAGGTAAAACAAGAGGAGCATATCTATTTTCCATTGTTCTTGGTTCGGATTGGATAAGTTGTGGGTTGATATGATTGGGATTAATGTAGTAATGGATGATATGATAGGTCGCTTAGACATTATATGGGTGTGTTGACCCATGGATAGAACAAATGACACGATGGTTACTAGAGGACAGTATAAACGATTGGAAGCTGCAATCTATTTGGGACATCACCGAAGCACATAACATAAATTTTAGAGTGAAGCAGAGCAAAAGGAATAAAACTAAATGATAGGCAATGAGCAGGGAAAGTGAGGCTCGGTTGTTCGAGCCACAGGATTGTGTTATAATCACTAGCAGACTTTGGGGTTTTCATAGTGAGGGTCGGGGGTAGAAAACTACATGATAGGAGAGCGAAGGGAAATAGGATGGCAGGGTAACCAGTCAAGAAGAATAGTGAAGAAGGGTCACAATGGGAGAATAGTGTGGAAAGGTCGCAAGCTATTACTCATCAATTGAGTGAGTCAGGGACCATTATACAATAGACCAGTAGGTTATGGGCCATTGTACAGTGAACAAAGGAGTCATGGCATTGTTACAGTAAACTACACGATAGTATGGGATGTGGGAAATATGTTTAGCATTCAAGTGGAAAGTGTCAAGTCAGTGCACATGGGCAACATTGTGCATGAATGCTATGAATTTGGAAGGTTTGTGCAGGCCATTTGGTTGGTTTCACAACATTGTAAAAGATTGTAATTTTGTAAAATATAATTAGAAATTTTTTTATTGAGTGGTCATACTTATTTTGGTAGTTTCCCCTCCCATTTTTGGTATGTGTGTACACTGATTATTAATGTGTTATTCCACCGCATAAAGAAGACCAATGATTGAAAATAATTGAAGTAGTTTTCATTGCCTAATAAGACCTAGAAGACAATTGGCTAATTGTGAAGTAGGTGTAGTTTATAAACTCTAGTAGTGGGAAGCAAATGAGTTAGGCAATTTCAAAATGTGCATGTTTGATTAGAGGACACAACTACCATATGGTTGTGATAGATGGTATAATAGATTGTCTTTTAGAAATGGGACTTTGACAAGTGAAGCAGGAATATGACAACAATGGTTGTAGTTGGTATTGGAGTTGGGTACTATGTAGTTGGTCGCAATGCGACATTAGGAATTTTTGTAGGGGCAAGGTAGCAGGTTAGGGATGAGCTAAATGATGAAGTGTATGGTGACAACTTGTTCACAGTAAAGGATGGTGACATACAATTTAGAAAAACACCAGGTTACATGTGAATCTAGCGTGAGTCTTGAGACAATTTTCATGAAACTTATGTTAGACCATATTGATGAAATAACTTCAGGGAGGGATGCATTGAAAGTTGAAAATGTTGATTTCATAGATAATTTCATGCAATAGGAGGAGGACGAGGAAAAACTCAAGACATGATATGAGTATCTTGAGTGGTAGTATGGGAAATATGTGAATGAAGGTAAGGACTATGAAGCTACAAAGGATCAAGGATTAGAGGAGATCATGAAGGTGCAGAAGAGTCTTGATGAGGCTCTCTATGAGATTGCAATCATGAAGAGGGAAGTTTGGGATGGACCAATTAAAGGGACTACTCATTAAAATCAAGGAACCTAATAATTATGATGGGGTGAGAAGCGAGAAGACACTTGGAAACTTTTTATGGGATATGCAGCAATCCATGGAATGCTTGGGGCTTCCTAATGAAGATTCCAAGGTAAATGTAGTTTCTCAATTCATTACAAAGGATGCCAAAATGTGGGGGATGATGAAATAAGATCAGACTTCTCATGGAAATGTTGAATAAGTATCTACATGGGAAGAAATGGAGGAAGCATTGCAAACACATTTTAGCCCACAAGTTGATACTTGGGATCTAAGAACAAACATCAAGTATACTAAAAAACAAGAAGTTTATAGGCATATCAATAGGAGTTTTCGAGTGTGATCTTGGAGCTACCTGATATGGTGGAGAAAGACAAGGTATTCAACTTCATCATTTGATTGAAGCCATATGCATGCAATGAGGTGAAGAGAAAAAATATTAAAACTCTCGAGGAGGCAATTTTCTGTAGTTGATATACTTGTAGATCATTATGATGAAGATACTAGAGAGAAGAAAAAGAAGTCCAAAAATCTGAAAGAGAAGTGTAAAAAGGAGGATCGTGAAAAAGTAGTTGGAAAACTGAAGGTCAAGAAACCTCTAAAATGTTAGTTGTGCGTGGCGGATCAAGTGGTGAAGGATTTTCCTTCAAGACTGACAATGGAAAATCTTACAGAATCTGATGGGAATAAGAAGGAAGAACTAGCGATTGAGATGATGGAGATATTGGGTGTTGTAATAGCATGAAGGTTTTCCCAAAGTGTGATGTGAGAGGAATAACTTGGAGTATGTGGATATGAAGATTGGGTAGGGAACATTGTTCACCATGATGAAAAATGGTGCATCTTATAACATCATTAGAGAGGAGGCAGCAAGGAAATTTAGTTTGAGACTTGTTGCAAGTCAAGCTTATCTCAAGCTAGGGAATTCCACTGGATTAAGTTATTTGTACTACAGAAAATGTGGAGTTCTGCATCGGTGAGTGCCTTGGGAAGGTGAGCTTCATAGTTTAATGTTTTTATTAAACTGAAAGATATAAATAAAGAGAAGTATTATGAAATTATCATGTATTTAGTTCTTGTTAATGAATCTAATTATATTGTGTTTTGCATTTAATTTATAATGTTATTTAATGCATGAATATATGTGATTGTATTGGTTAATTAAACACAAGTAAGGATATCAGTTTATGTGGTGCTAACTATTATTGATTAGTAAGATAAGTAAAACACATGAGATAACTTGGGAAGCTATACAATACATTGTAATAGCCACGCGAAAGTACCTATACCATGGGTTAGGGTTGCACAAAGGTCAATTGTACACCTTCGTAGAGGTACTAAAGGGTGAAATAAAGGGTAGACTAACAGAACCCTAAGGCTTAGAGACTTGAGGTCAAGTAGGGGCAAAGGGAATAACTAATATCATGACCATCTCGCAATGCAGAAACTTGGTTCCAACATCCCCCCCATACTAATTCGGGTGAGACTTTAGTTCGCGCTATGCGGGTTGATGCTGAAAATGTCCAGTAGTCTAGGGGTTTGATTGGGTAACTACTGCTTAACTTGGGTCAGGGCCCACAAACCCAACAAAGGGTACTATTGCGAGGACATGAATTTGCACGAGATATGTGTGATGTCGTATCACTATAATCCAACTAGTAAAGAGGTCAAAGACTGGTTTTATAGGAATATCCATGAATTCGTGACATAGGAGAACAAAAATCCAGAGCTGACAAAGAATCAATGGCTAGAGAGCTACTTATACAAGTGGATCGTGAAGCTAGAAGATAGCCAAGGAAGGTGGAGGCTTGACACTCCTATTGTGTGGACCCTAGAGTTAGTGTAAATATTGCAAGCATCTAACTATAAGATCTCCTGTGGTGTCGATCATTGGCTTGATCATATCATAGGGGGTTTGTGATAGAATTCATGGTCGATACCTCAATTAGTTATAGTGACATGGAGTCACTCCTTTTGTAAGGTCCGTGAGGTAAGTACTGGAAGTCTTCAAATACTTGGATTCAAATGTTATTGGGCGAAAAATAGGTGATGCAGCTACCTTGAAGTTTGGAGGTATATGAAGTGGAAATACTACCACCTCAACCATCACCACCTGTGGCTTCGCCCACACCACCACCACCTCCATCGCACTTTAACACGGTAAATTCAATGAAGTTATATTTGTTTAAGGGCTTGGGAAATGAGGACCCAAACGAGTTCTGGTTCATCATAAAAGATGTATAGGAAGCTCAGGGCACCACAAATGACCACATGAAGAAGGAGATAATGTTTAGTGATTTAAAGGATCCTGCGCTAACTTGGTACATCAATTCCTCTAACGATAACCCAAACACTAGGTTGGTAGAGACCCAAACCACGTTGAATAAAGAGCTTAGTAGGCCTAAACCTGAGGTGCAGTGGACTGTGGGGTTCAAGGAAGTCACGATGGAAGTAGGTGAGACATATTAGGAATTGGATCAGAGATTGAAGGTAAAATCCATGAAGCTAATATGAACTTAAGAGATGGACAACACCGCGAGTGGTTCGTGGCTTCACTCCTGCCTCACCTAAGGGTTTCACTATCGTAATAGAAGATTATGACTCAGGCATAAGCCTTGGAGATTTCAATAGGACTACATGAAACACTGATGCAAGATCGAAATCTGGTTGTTTAGCAGATCCATGCGCAGTTACAAAATATTTTCCTCAAAATGTAAAGTTTGAAGCAGGACAAAATAGTTTGACCGGAGGCATGCAAAGATTTATGGTGCCTGAAATGTAAAGTTCAAGGGCATGACAAATACCACTACCGAGTCTTTGCAAACTATATTGTAGGAGGAGGATCGATGCCTTTGATGTTGGAAGCCCAAGAAGCACTAAGCGCAGGGCTTGTGTTGTGGTTTCCTATATGTCATGTAGCAGGGAAACATATGACTGATAATTATCATTTGCTGTAGAAGTTTGTACAAACACTACAACAACTATTCTACAACTTCTATAGGTCAGTAGGGCACGATCACCACAATTGCCGATGTTATGAATTGATGATGGAGAGAACACCTGCCTATAGATTTCATGAAGAAATGTGACCTCCTAAGTAGATTGTTCAAATGGTGGGAATAGGCTTTGAGGGGTGCAGACGAGGCTGAGGTGGAGTATGACCTAGCAGAGCTCGAGGACAGTTGATCTGTTACAATTATGGAGGACCATGACACTAAGCCCGTGATTGCACTAACCCAACACATTAGTCATGAAAATATTGTATTTAGTTTTATCATGAGATGGAGGACTATCCTACACTGATAATGAGGATACATGACAAAGGGTGCTACCACAACAACTGACTCAGAACCTTCAAATGATGAGGATTGAGCCTCGCGAAGGGGATCCAAATGTGAATATAGTGCTCCTAAGTGGAATTGCAACGAGCGACGATAAGGGGAAACAACCTGAAGATAACGCATGGGTTTCCAAAGCTCCAACGAAGGAGGTTGAATTTTATTGGGAGCATGCACGCGAAACGTTCATGGATGAAAAGAAGAGCTTGACTGAGGAATCTACCTTAGGGAGCTGGGATAAGCATGTTCAGGAAATGGACACTTTTATGCTTAGAACCTTTCTAGAGACTTGCATGAAGCTGTTATGCGATAGCAAGGCTGCGATGGGGTTACAGGAACTTATAAATATATTTTCCAGAAACACTTTGGGTGAACCACACGTGATATGGAGCATTGGAAAGAGTAAAGAAAGCATAGGACATGACATGAGACTGACTACACAGATAGGAAGATATGAAATGGATGAAGTTATTCTAGATCTCGGGTTAGACACGAAGGTTTTTCTGAAGTAGAATTGGGAGAGAATGTGGGGGCCCATGCTGTAGTGGTCTCTGATTCAGTTAGGGATGGAAAGTCAACAAAATATCATCCCCATGGGATAGCTGCAAGGAGTAATAGTAGATATTGAAGGCGCAAGCACATTAGCTGATTTTGAGGTAATAGAAATTGTGGATGACAACAACCCCACACTCGTTGGCATTGATTCTGCTATTGACATGAATGGGGTAATCAACCTAAAGAAGTGAAAGATGATATTTTTAAAGAAATCACTTCATGTAATAGTACCCCTAGATCTTGTCGAAGGATTGTGGTATACTGAACCAATCTGTGATTACGAAAGACATGATGATTTGGACTACATATATAAGATAATGACGCGAGACCAAGATTGGTTGACTTTGACAATGGATTGATGAATTACATGGGATCACTAGAGTTCCTACAACTTAGACTTGGATGAATAATTAGAGTGCTAGAAGAATCAACTACATGAAGTAAGCATGCTGAGCTATAACATGATGACCTGGTCACTGCATTGTGTGTCGTTAGAGGTAAGAAATCTGCCTGCTTATGATGGCTTGAATGATGTGGATGTGTTTTTGGATGCATTTGAGAAGGAAGTACTAGAGAAGAAACTCTTCCAGGCTTTTGATTGGGCACTACGCGCTACGCTCGTGAGATGTTGGGATACGTGCAAGGGTAGTTTTAATGATTGGCATAAGTGTAGTAGGATGATAAGAACATGCTTTTGGAAGCAGAAGGTATGAGTGACAGATAAGTTTGAAGGCAAGGATGATCTGTGTGCACTCTTGGCCAAATGGAATAAGACGTATGGAGCGAAGCCCAAAATTGAATGGGTGCACTTGTTCTGTCACACCCTGGATGTCATCCCAATGAACTCGTACTTGGAGATAGAGCTCCACCATGGCACAGGTGAATGGGATACTATGCAAAAAGAATTCATAATGACATTTAGCTTCGAAGACAGGCTTTAGTGTATTGAAGAAGTGCTACAAGAAGTTAAAGCATAGTTCTTTATGATACCATAATATCCTTTTGGATCTGATTAAACTCAATTGGACTACTCAGGTGAGCCATGTGATGGAATGATATAGTGTGACTACTCAAGAAGAAGATGAGGACCCATGAAAGATTAATATTCCTAAAACCAGGGGTCACCGCGAGAGTGAGGGACCAACGATCGAGAATCCTAATATAACTGCACCGCTAAAGACTAAACGAATAAATATTGGTACATAGGTGGAGCCAAAATTTGCAAATGTTCGAGATTTATAGGATGGTGCAACAATATATAAGGTTGCCGAATTGCTCTGTGAATACCAGGATTTGTTCCCTACCAATTTTGCAGAGTTAACGGAGATAATAGGTGACCAGGGTGTTATGAAGATCACATTAAAACCCGATGTGAACTTGGTTAAGAAAAGACCTTACCATCTCAATCCAAAGTATAAGGAGAACGTCTGCTTAGAGTTAGATACGATGCTCATGGTAGGCATCATTGGGCCCGTGGAAGAATCTGATTAGCTAAGATGAATGGTGGTATAGGAAAGGTAGATGAATGATGATATAAGGAAATGTGTAGATCTCAGGAAGTTTAATGAAACATGCCCGCATGATCCTTTCCTAGCTCCATTCACTAGGGAGGTATTGGATAATGTAGGTGGCCAGGAAGCATACTCCTTCACTGATCATTTTTATGGGTACCACCAAATCAAAATCATGCCTGAAGATAGAAGCAATATGACCTTCGCGACTAAATGGGGATGTTTTCAGTACATTGTATATCCTTTCAGATTAAAGAATGTGCCTATGATTTTTTCACGCGTAGTCATTGTTACATTCGAAGACTTCATTCATATGTTTTTGGAGTTGTGCTTTGATGACAAGACTATGTTTGGTTTCGTAAAACACCATGTGGCCAACTTGTGTTTAATGCTAGATACTTGTCGAAGGTACCATATTGCACTCAATTTGAAGAAATGTTTGTTTTATGTTGCTTTTGGGACTCTATTGAGTCATGTGGTTTGTAGACAGAGACTGATCATAGATCCCGCAAAGATCACAATGATACTTAATTTAAAGGCGTTGAGTAGTCTGAAATAGTTGCGCCCAACCTTGGGACATATTGGGTACTACAGGAAGTTTATCAAGGCCTATGCCAAGATTATCATGCCAATAGAGAAGTTGTTGAAAAAGGATGTGACATTCTGTTGGAACTAGGTCTGTCAGAAAAGCTTGGATGTATTGAAAGAAAAAATGGTCACCGCGCCAATTTTAGTCTTCTTGGATTGGAAGAAGGAGTTTCATGTACATGTAGACGCGTCATGTATAGCACTGGGAGTAGTACTAACACAGGCTGACAGAGGAGAATTGGACCATCCTAGAGCATTCACAAGTAGGAGGTTATCCAAGGCCAAGAATAACTATTCCATCATGGAGCACAAAGGATTAGCCATGATATACGTGCTCCAAAAGTTTAGATAGTATTTGTTGGGTGAAAATTTTAAGATGTATACGGATTATTCTACATTGAAATACCTGGTCAATAAGCCTTTGTTGGGGGGTAGAACATGTAGCTGGTTTTTATTGTTCCAGGAGTATGATTTTGAAGTTCTCATGAAGCCCAGACAATTAAACACAAGACCAGATCATCTGTCGCACATCGAAATGGGGGAAGAGCCCACTAATGGGGAGGACGGATTTCCTGACGCCCAACTATTTCTAGTGTGCGCCATGGATGGTCATTTTGAAGACATCAAACACATCCTAACAACATGAAATGCCCTAGAAGGCTATGCCACCCACCATAAAAAGGATTTAGTGGTGCACGTGGTAGAATTTTCTATCATTGAGGGAAATCTACACAAAATGGGGTCTGATGAAGTATTATGACGATATGTATCGAAGCTCGAAAGAAGAAATATCCTCAGAGACACTCATGGGGGCACTGCCAGAGGCAGTTATGCAGGAAGGGATACCATACAAAAGATCCTAGGTGCAGCGCTGTGGTGGCCAACCATCCATCAGGATTCAAAAGCCTACTACATGGCATGCGACATGTGTCAATGGAATAGGACACCATCGTGGAGAGATGAGCTACCTCTGAACCCATATATGACGCTACAACCTTTCGAGAAAAGGGAAATAGATTTTGTGGGACCAATTCAGCACCAAGGGAAGAAGACTGGAGCAAGGTACGTTATCACTGTGACTAAGTATTTGACTCAATTGACAGAGTCACATACTATCTAGGACTACATAGGCATGATAACTTCAAAGTTTCTCTTTGAGTATGTACTAACGTGATTTGGTTGTCCAAATATTTTGATCAGTGATCATGGTACGCACTTTCTGAAGGAAACGATAAATGCACCAACAAAGAAATTTGAGTTATATGACCTAAAAAGTATGGCTTCTCAACCACAGGCTAATGAGATAGTGCAGTCATTCAATAAGGCACTGGAGAACCCACTGACCAAGGTTTTCAATGCTCATCGAAGTGACTGGGACCTATGCATACCTGTCGTGCTATGGGTCTATCAGACGACATGCAAAAAGTTGACTAGACAGACACCCTTTAGGATTGTATATGTTGTTGAAGCATTGATGCCCATGGAATACATTGTGCCTAGTCTGCGCATAACAACACTCATGGGTATGAAAAATCATGAAGCCCTGAAAGAGAGGCTTGCTCAACTTACTGAGCTCCAAGAATAAAGATTTCTAGCTGGATTTCACCAACAGGTCCAAAATCATTACAAAAAAGCATGGAATGATCGGCACATTAAGGTGGGAAATTTTAAGGTAAATGATCTATTTTTGTTTTATGACAACAAGTTTAATAAATTTTCAGGAAAATTCAGAATGCACTAGTGAGGGCCCTATGTCATTTAGGAGATTGCTCATCTTGGAGCCGTTCAGTTGGCTAAATTGAATGGAGATCCCTTCCGAGGAAAGGTGAATGGCAGTTGATTGAAGCCATACACCAATGGTCTGGCCAAGTGACTATATGAAGGGAGCATAGTATTAGCACTCCATGCAACTGAAAAGAGAATCAAGACTATAAACTACACTTCTTGAGTTGGGGAATTGTGTGATAGGAGGATTGTGCGGAATGAGGAGATGCCCCTGGGTTTGTGACAGTGCAAAGCGAGATTTGCTACGTGTGGAGAAATTTTGCAGGTCAACTAGAAAGTGACCGTCCAATACATTGTTCATGATTTGATGATAAGAATGCAACCAAATCGAGCACGCAACCAACATTTAAGACAAAATTTAAGTGTAAGATCCTTGGAAATCTATACCCAATTTGACGTTAATGAATTGAATGTGTGGGGAATGGTCGCATTTAAATTCAAAATGGCCTATAAATTACAGGTCGAGGCCCAATAAAAAAGACTTGACATTTCGAACATTGAGTTGGTGAGCTCGCAAACATGCATGATCTAAACATTCTTCGAAGAATTGCTTGACTACCTAGAGTTTGATATATTTCTAGAGTCTAGCCGCAATTTCGTCTATGGTTTTATCCCAGGATACAAAGCTATAGATGCTAAAGTAGTGACGACTGAAGGGGCTATGCCAGAGGTTGTTATGGAGGTAGAGAGAGCTGCTCGAGAGGTTGCATAGGTACTAGTCGAAGTTCCCAAGTCACCATGGATGCCTAGACTGAAGCCTACCCCGACTGAGGAGAAGTCAAAGGATAAGAGTGGCATGCAGGCTGCGATACCCATGCATGCATTTCCTAGAAGAAACCCACCAAACGACAAGCCCACCACACAGGAAAAAGGCAAAACTATTAACTTGGAGTCGGAGTGTTGGGTCCCTATAATACTAGTGATTACCCTATTACTATTGTAGTGGTACCCCTTATTAATATTGTTGTGCCCCTACTTTCCCCATATTGTTATTACTGTGCCCCATAGAATCCCTCTATTGTTATTTTTGTGGCTTTATATTATTATTGTTAGGTCTGCTAGGTTATATTGTGACTCCTTAGACTCCTATATATAGAAAGGAGGTTTTATCATTTGAATCATCCAAGAATTGTTCATTTATGTAATGTAAGGGAGGTTTCCCCCTCGAATAGGCTAAATTCTAAGGCACTGATCTATCTTTTCTATCTTTCTTGAGCTCATTTCATAACATTTGGTATCAGAGGTTTGGATTCTAGGGTTTCACTGCTCCAAACAAGTCACCGTGGCATTTTCACTATAACTATTTTTCTGCGACGTTTCAGAAGCTAAAAAAAACCCATTTAAGAAGACATCGCACTGAAGTTGATCTGAGGAAGTTGGTCCTTTTGCAGAATCCTGAATTACATTCAAAATAGGTGACCTGGGGAAAATTGTCATAACTTTCTCTCTAAGCATCAGATTGAAATTTCGTAAGGTAGAGAAAGAGGATGGACTGTAGTTTCTTGTATATATTGTTCATAGCTAAAGTTCATAACAGGGACACATGGCATGTCGTACAAGTTCGCTCTACTGAATTAGTCTATAATCAGGTCATTGTGGGAGATTTGGCATAACACTTCATTGGAGAATCCAATTGCGGTCAGACTGGTGGCACTGGAAAGAGCACACAGAAGGCTACCGTAGGTCGCAATTTGAGAACTGGATGATCCAAAATTACAGAGATACATCAGAAGCAATATCGAGCTCCTACAAAGTGAAAAAAGGTGTGTATATTTTTTTAAATGTTTGCTTAAGCTTGGTTTGAAAAATTATTTTGAAGCAATTCAAAGGGCATAGTGAAGCATTATTATCAATAATTGATGCCCTGGAAAAAGAAAATGGAAACACCTAGTAGGCGACCTGAAAGCTCTAGCATGACTCATGAAGAAGAGGAAGAAATGCAACATGATATATCAAAATTACGAGACCAAGTGCAGCAAGTGTCACTTGCACAAAAAGGAACATAATCTAAGATGGATTGTTTAAAGAAAGGTGTAGAAGATAAGATGAATGACATGGAAACTAAGATGGATGATTTGAAGATAGATTTGAAGACACACATGGAAGAATTGAAGATAAATATAAATAAGTTGCTGCAAGAATGGGTCACTAAGGGTGAAAGGGTAGTAAAGGAAACTCATGATGAGAACAAAAGAAAATCATGATTCCATAGACTCTAATGTTGGAACGAAGACCCACCATATTCCAAAAATCAATATGAGGAAGTTTCATGGTAAGGATCCCGGAACATGGATATTACAGATGGAGCAATTTTCCGATCTCAATAATGTGCAAAACACTCAAAAGCTACGTATGGCAACTTTATATTTGCAACCAAATCAGTTTGTATGGTATCAATGGCTTTGCTCTCGTAAACAATTTATCACTTGGGAAATTTTTATGGAAGACTTGATAGCACATTATGAGGATACAAAAAGCAACACTTTTTTTAGCCAATTGATAAGTCTCAAACAAA
>APFE030592316.1:36237-57154 GCA_000404065.3 Pinus taeda | reverse complement strand
TTGGGCGGACCCACCTATGGTTTTGTGCATGATTTTCACACATGTTTTTTGGACGCGATGGTTTTCGGTCCATGGTATTAGATGCGATGGTTTTTTGGTCCATGATATTGGACGTGATGGTTTTCAGTCCATGGTATTGGATGCTTCGGCATGTATAAATTTGTATTGTAACATTGAAAGGAATATAATGAAAAATCAAGCTGGTAGTCCCGGTTTTGGGATCCAGGGGAAAATCTCTGTGCATATGTGTTTTTTATATGTTATTCTCTCGCATTGTTTATTTTTCTGTGATTTATAATTCATATGCAGGTAATTTCTGTATGTGGTTAAAACCTACAACCACATCACTAATAAATACCCATGCCACAGTACTAGCTAATAATGTAGACTTTACAGGAATAAAGTGTGCAACCTGTGTTAACCTGTCCACAATGACCATGATAGAATCATTTTGCTTCATTATCTTTCACAACCTTGTGATGAAGTCCATGGAAATTACCTTCCATTTCCATTCGGTAATGGAAATGATCTTCCTTCACTCGATGATAATTGAAACATCTAGCCACAAACTTTGCTACATCCCTCTTCAAGTTTGGCCAATAGTAAGATCTCTTAACTGCGATTAGTGTCTTTTGGTAACCTGGGTGACCTAAATATGGTTTCGCATGAAACTACTTCAATGTAACCTTCTTGAGATCACTCTCATCCATCACATATATCCTGTCTTCAAACCTGGTCAATCCATCTATTATAAGACAATAATCCAAGCCTTGTGCACTTGCACCTGTACCTGTGCCACTACTTGTACCTATACCTGTGCCATCACCTGTACCAATACCTGTACCTATACATGTACTATCACTTGTACCTCTACCTCTACTCTGATGCAACTTGTGCATAATCTCCATATATCTCACATCCTGCTGTCCTATCCACAAGATCCTGTCCTATAAATCTATCCCATAAGAGTTCATAACTGTTAAGTGATTCACCTATACCTACGTACTAAGAGAATTTGCCACTCTATTCTCCTTGCCTTTGATGTACCTGATCTCAAAATCAAACTCGCTGATCATGGCCAACCATCTAGCCTGCCTGGCATTCATATTTGGTTGGTCAAACAAATACCTCAACCGAATGTGATCATTCATAAGAACAAACTGCCTGCCAAGAAGATAGGGCCTCCACATATTCAGTGCATGTATAAACACTAACAACTTGAGATCATGCATGGGATAGTTCTTCTCATTGTTGTTTAGTTTCTTGGACTCATAACACACCACCTATCCATCCTACATAAGGACTCCACTAAGTCCTCTCGTGCAAGCATCTGTATATACCACAAACTCTATCTAGATCTACAATCTGTAGTACTAGTGCATCTGTTAGAAACTGCTTAAGATTCTCAAATCTAGCCTCACACTCAATCCACTCAAAATTCTTACCTTTCCTCTACAATGATGCAATTGGATATGAAATCTACAAGAAGTTCTTGATGAACCTCCTATAATATATTTCCAAACCCATTAAATATCTAACCTCATCCACACTCTTAAGAGATACCCACTCCATGATGGCCCTTATCTTCTCTAGATCTACTACAATATCTTCCTTGGAGACAACATGTCCCAAGTAGTGTACCTCGGTCTAAAAGAAGGTGCATTTGCTAAGATTAGCATACAACAGATGCTCTCTCAACAACCTCAACACTGTTGCTAAGTGCTCGGCATGCTCTTCCTCATTTTTAGAATA
The DNA here is from genome assembly GCA_000404065.3 of Pinus taeda. Taxonomy (NCBI): domain Eukaryota; kingdom Viridiplantae; phylum Streptophyta; class Pinopsida; order Pinales; family Pinaceae; genus Pinus; species Pinus taeda. The sequence continues at coordinate 55,402 of APFE030592316.1, read as the reverse complement.
TACCAATATATCATCAATGAACACAATAAAAAAATTATCTAAATATGGATGCAACACACTATTCATCAAACACATGAATGTAACTGGAGCATTCATTAAGCCAAATGGAAAAACAACAAACTCATAATGCCCATACTTGGTTCTGAGCATAGTATTGTAAATGTGCTCCTCTTTGATGCGTACCTAATGGTATCTAGATCTCAAGTCAATCTTCGAGAACATTGTTTCTCCCTTCAACTAATTAAATAAGTCATCAATCCTCATCAAAGGTAATCTATTGTTGATAGTCACTTCATTCAACTACCTATAATTAATGCATAATCTGAGGGTACCATCTTTCTTCCTAACAAACAACACCAGTGCGCCCCAAGGTGATACAATTGGTGGAATGTACCCCTTGTCCCACATTTCCTTCAGTTGCAACTTTAACTCAACCAACACAGTTGTGCTCATCATGTAAGGTGTGTTCGATGTTGGAGCTACCCTTGACACTAACTCAATAGAAAAGTCTACCTCCCTATGAATTGGAAACTCTATAATGTCCTTTGGAAATACATCCCTAAACTGCTATAAAACTATGCACTTGTTCAACACATCTACATCCCCACCGTCCTTACCCTTATCACTAGAAATATGTATTGCAAATAAATTGCACCCATTCCTATGGTTATGCTTTTCTTTCATAGCTATCACCATCCTAACTGATGTTGCTTTCTTCTTACCTTGTAAGACCCTTTGTTCTCCATTGTCATCAACACACTCAATAGTTTTTTCATAACAATCAACCGTGTTTCTATGTAGATACAACCCATCCATGCCCAATAACATATTGTATCAAACCAACACTAATACATTCAAATGTGTTGTTGTAGGCATGCTATTCAAATCAAATGCACAAGCTCTTACTCAATGATGCATTCTCTTCTTTTTACTTGTAGCCAACTGCACTAACAAAGATTCTACATGCAATTCCTTACTCAAACCACACTTATCCACCAAGTCAGGACTAACATAGCTATAATTAGATCCAGGGTCAATCAAAATATAAATAAATTGGTCACAAACGTTACTTTCCATCTCAATAATAGATGCCTAATGCTCTTCTTGTTTGTTATCCAAGGTTGCATGGATATATGGAATACACTAACCAACGTATCCAATAGTCTGTGCCTCATGTGCATTGTATATCTTAGGCCTACCACTCTTGTACTATGGACAATCGCTCCTGTGATGATCTGCTCCACAAGTCCAACATTGCACGATCTCCTTATTCTGCTCCTCAGATCTGTGTCCCTGTCCTCTATCTAATGTATTAAACCTCTTAAGTGGTGCAACATTCTCCTTGTTACCCGAATCTTGCGGTCTTACTCATTTTTTGTCCCATTTTCCTTTGTTCTTTGTTTTACCTCTCCAATCTGGCTTCCTCTCAGTTTGGTGCTTCAATTGTTCATACCAACGCTTGAGTTTTTGGATTGCCTCCTCCAGTGATGTAGGCTCATCAAACTCAATCCTATCTTTGAATGAAAAAGGTAACCCACTAACAAATATTTGAATCTTAGCCTTCTCCTCCTTGAGGTAAGGCATATACCTCAACAACTCCAAGAATTTACTAGTGTAGTCATCATCTTTCATGGATCCCATCTTTATTTCATATAATTATTTTGCTTTGTCATCAAAGTATATTTTAGACAAATACTTCCTCTTGAATAGTCACTCAAATTCACTCCAGGTCAGATCTTCCTCATTTATTTCCATGACATTCTTCACATCTTCTCACTAGATATCTAATTTACCTTTAAGACTAAAAGTAACCACTCTAGCTTTCATGTTCTCTAAGTGGTCATGCAACCTGAAGAATTTGTTCATACCAAGTAGCCATGCCTTTTCATCCTATGATCTCTTTATCGCTCCATCAAAAGTAGGTCGCTTTTCCTTCTTAATTTTATTCGGCTAGTACCCCCTATCACTGCTCCTATAAGGATGATACCAATGACAATCATAGTGCATGTCTCAATCAGAACTAGAATCATACCTATGTCTATCCCTTCTCCTCTCTGGAGTGCCCAACAATCTACCATATCTAACTGTATCATCTCTATCTAATCGATGACCACCATGAAATTTACTACCGTATGCCCCATTACTTTTATCTTCCTACTCATGACTGGTCTGTAGTGGTCCTTGTTGCCGCAAATCCGACAAGATTTGAAGTATTAATGCATTCACATTTGCTAACTTTTCATGTGACTGTATGTTTCTGGCATTATCCACCTTACAACTCCTTATCTCCTCCTTCAAACTTCTCAATGTAACTACCAATTCATAGGGGTTCCCAACACCATACTGCTCTTCAGATTTGTAGGGAGAGTCTCTATAGTCAACCATCTTGCTAGCCATTTGATATTTCTTCCTGTAAGGCATAATATGTTAGATAGACCAAATCACAATAAACCAACCTACCTTAGTATATCTCGGGGAGGCTACTTATCTGCAAGATTACCAAATTAGTGTGATACATGTATAACATAATCAGAACAACATATAGACATACATGAGTAAATGTATCCACTCATAAACATTACTATAACTAAGATCCAGTCATCAATGCAAGGCCATCTAAAAAATGCATGCTATGACCTCAGCCATGACAACAACTATCACTCCATTGTACACATTGCCACATGCAATTGGCAGTATGCATAAGCAATGCCAAACCAACTACAAATACACATAACCAAATGTAGTCGAACATAATTGATTAGTTATTGTAATCAACCAAAAAAATGATGCATGTAATCAAAATATTCAAAAATGTAACTTAACACACAACGATGTAAGTAGGTACCATGAAATCAACATGTAAACGACATATAATCCATACGCAGTTAGTCACATACTCATTTCAAATACATTTCATGAAATCAATAACAAATTATCCATAATAATCATACCACAACCCTAATCCAACATCAAGCAATTGCAAACAAGTATATAAGTGTACGAGACACACATCCAATTTACATGCAGGCATGATCAACACATAGTTCATCTGGTGTGAGGGTGAACTTGGCTCTGATACCACTCTGTAACACCCTCCTCCCACATCTACCCAAGAAACTGGCCATCCAGGGTAAACATGCGACGAGAGGCCACTATGATATGATTTGACCTCCTAAGTCACCTTAATGAAGTGGAACCGATGGAAATACACCATATAGACATCCAACATCATCAACAGAACCCTCAGAAGACAAGTTACCCACTCAGATAGCCTGTCCCTGGGTCCCACTAAAGTTTTAGGTCTCTTATGCCATAGTCACTCTCATGCTATTGGCAAGGGAGCAACCAACAACCTAAAGTCACTCTCATAGGCCTGCCTGCTAGCAAATGTGGATGAGAATTGTCATTGTTATGCCAGTGACTTTGGGGTTTGAGCCACTTTTTCAAGCCTAGAGCCCAGGTCATTGCCTAGACTTATCCATCTCTTGAAATCAATAAAGTAACATGGAAATGTAAGTACTAAAGTAAATACTTGTTCAAGACCATAACTGGATCCCTACTAACCATGATAGTAATTTTGTCAAACATATCATCGACATGTAATCTACAAGTGTAAACAACATAGTTAAGTGTAGGGATCTCATACTTATCTGCGAATCACTATGAATTATTGTTTCCTCATGCCATTCTCTACATTATCATCTATTAAGTAATAGACACATTATCCACTCACATGCAATTAAAAACATGCTAAGAGCCATACATAACTGATGTCTAAAATGTGCATATAACCATCATAATAGGAACAAAAATACAATAAATATACCAATCATCAAATCCATAAATACATCAATACCTTTACACGTGAAAATCAAGGGAATGGATTTCTCATTAATGAATGCAATGAACCGACTAGAGAGGGGACTACCACATTCCACCAGACTACAGAATGGCTAAGCCAAATCTCTCTTCATTCATTCACCCCCATGCCATATTCCAAGCATGAATGTGGGATCAAAATAGAACACATCAATCAAAACTCATCTAGGGCTTCTAGAGGCCATCCACCTTAACCCATCAAATAATGATTCCACCTCATGGTCAAACATCACAAAAACCATCATCAAATTGGTCTCTATCCCAACCAACAAGGGCTCCAGAGCATTTTTCCAACCCAACTACGGGACTAGTAACTCAACCCACAACTTTTACTGGGCTGCAGAGCATTTTTCCAACCAAGGCTATTGGACTGGTAACTCAACCCACCAAGGGCTCGAGAGTGTTTGTCCAACTGAGGCTACAGGACTAGTAACTCAACCAGACAAAACCTAGGTGCCATTGTCGCAACCAACTCGGACTTCACATGTGCTACAAATTCAAATACATACTATTTGATGGCTGAGAACAAACATTTGGAAAATAACTTGCAGGCTGCTAGGAAAGATTTTGAACAACTTTGAGTAGAGTTATAGAACACAGCTCCTACACAGGTCTATCTGGAGGAACTGAAGGCATCGATACTTGGTGAAGTATCGACATTGGGAGAGACATGTGGAATATTTATGAGGAGCTTGTTATCATGCATAAGGAATTTGTCCACTTGCATTGGTTGCAACGGAAATGTAGATATTATGTCAAAAATCTCAAAGTTGTGTAATTAGTTATTGTTGTCGTGCATGAATGGTCAATGCAATACAAAGGGGAACCTCTTGAATTGGGAAATAAGACAAGAAAAGAGGCAGAATTGGAGAAATCAAAGGTTCAGATTCTCATCTAGAATATAAAAAAAGGTCACCTCATTTATTGCCAACACTCAGGCCTCATATGCACGATTACACAACAACTTGGACTTCTTGGTGAAATTTCATGGGATCCCATTAGTCAGCTCACTCACAGAGATCAAGTGAAGGAATTAGGTCATGCAGGAGATTGAAGAATACTTGGAACAATTGAGATTGGTATCCATCAAGGAATATCTTGAATTAAACAGACATAATATGCACAAGTATGCTGGTGGCCCTGTCCAAATCAACACAATGTTGCTCCTGCTCAAGAAGGAAACACAATATGGTTCCAAGTCAGTGTACCTGGATGCCATGGAGGCTAGATTTTGCTTCTATACTAACACCATCACATAATTTGGGGATTTTATTGCACAATACAAATCTTGGCACCATTACATAAATGAGAAACATCAAGTGGAAGTTGTTGAGCTAGAGTTTCCCCAAACTCAAGCTTAAGTATTTTGTCTTATTAGGTTGTCTAGTTGGCTCTACCCAATTTTGTCCTATATGGGTATTAGTGTATTGTAATTTTTTTCTGTAATTAATTTGTAAGTGGAATTCCAAGTGTCAATATTGGAATGTGAAGAGTCATGATGTGATGAGGTAATGAGTCATTTTGTAAAGATTTTGAAGATCAGTCATCAAGGAAGTCCAAGAGTCACAAAGGGAAGTGAATAGTCACCCATTTTATTATACATAGACCCTCATAACTCATGTAAAGGGATTTTGGGGAGCTAATATGTAGGCTAGGCTTAGGCTTAGAATCAAGAGTTTGGGAGTTTGTGAGAGCCTTGGATTCTCCATAGCATAGAGGGAGTATCTTTCTGTTAGGTCACTATACTACTAGTGTAATCCCTTATTGTTATTAGTGAAACCCCCTTATTATATTTTCCTACCCATGTAGTCCCCATATTGTTATTATTGTGCCCCATAGAAGCCCACTATTGTTATTATTGTGCCCTTACATTATTATTGTTATGTCAGATCTGATTATATTATGACCCCTTAGACTCCTATATATAGAAAGGAGGTCTTGTCATTTGTATCATCCAAGAATTTTTCATTTATGTATTGTAAAGGAGGTTTCCCCCTCGAAGAGGCTGATTTTTAAATTGTTGATCTATAGTTTCTATCTTTTTGTGAGTTGGTTTCATAACAATTTCTTTGGAGGAACAGGTGTTGACTTCATGTTCCACTATTGGGGCTAGTGGTTTGTCACTGATATATGTATGATTGGAAATTTCACTTAATAAAAGCTCAAAGCTGACACATTTTCATGCATAAGTTATGAATATAGTAGGATTATTCTTGCTATGTTTGAAATGTATGCTATTTAACTTACGCTTATGCTTATGAACTATTTCGTTTGCATTGGTATGAATCTCGTTGAATGCATGTTGTTGTTTAATTCCATCACTGTTAAGTTTTGAACTATTTAATAGATTATCTTGTGATGTGTTTATGCTCGTGTGTTCCTTCCAAGTTGCATACTATTATAGGCTTCTAAGGGACTCACTCATTTTCCCTTTGTGTGTTAGAACCTTCATTTGTTACACTTGACTTTCTGAAGAGTAACACACTTGTTCCTACCAAATTCACCATACATCACTCGATATGTTATTTAAGCCAAAGTACACCATTAAAACCCACCACATCAACAACAAGGTCATAGTTTGGATGGGACTCCCAAATCAAACAATGTGAGGTCTAATTGGGAATTCATATCAGGGGGATCCCTAGATCATCCTTAGTAACCCCTATCCCAGATGACCATGTAATCCTAGAGGTCACATACCAAGAAAATTTCCCATATTTTGTGCTACAATATGAGTAGCATATGCACAATTCCTATATTTCATCATTTCATCTGGAAAATATCCCCAAACCCTATGAGGTTTAAGACATCTATACAATCTTCTCTAATCCATCCAAGGAAGATAATGTTTATAGTTTCAAGATATACCTCATTTTGTTCCATATTCTAGAGATTGTATTTGATCATTTTCAACATAATATTTTATTATATTTTTCTCATCCTTTTGAGACATCTTAAAGATCTCCTTCCTAATATTGTAGAGTTTGTAGAAATCCTAGTACTTATTTATGAATTTCTTCCTCATTTCATCACATGTTCAAATAGTGTTTCCCCAAAGCATCATGAACCAAAAGAGTGCTACTTCCTTTAAGATATTTGGAAAGAATTTTGATTTGTGGGTATAAAAGGAGTAACCATAACTCCAACATAGGACATTAAAATCAAAGAGGAAAGTGTTTCGATATTTTATGTCCAAGCCATTGGATTCTTGGATGGGGAATGTGACTGGTTCATTCCTTTTTCCCCTTCTCCATCCTTAGCCATATAAAGAAACTTATCTCTTAAAAACAGTAAGTATTTGGCAGATTCCATAAAGCAATCATGCTCATCAATAGGATTTTCTAGATACTTTAGAGCCTCTCTATTCAAATATTTTGAAACTAGAGAGCTTATGATAACTTCAATTAAAGAATCCCTATGGGAGGATTTATACTATATTAGATGCAAATTTTTTAGTTGGAGTTGTGTGCTGGTTTCCTAAGACACCTTGAGGGTTTCCTCCTTTTAGTTTGCCTACTAGGGTGTCAGTAATGTGTGTATCTCTTTCTACACTACGAAAACATCCTTAGGTGTATCTTCTTCCTTCTCATGCATTTGACATGACCTAATGCACAACAACTAGGATGAAGTTAAAAAATGGGTAGTTGATGATTACTTAAGTTCATATCCAATATAGTGTCTTCTCTATGTTAGTATAAAATGAGGATCCAAGTCCTCACTTTATAAACTAGGTTGGTTTATAAACTTGATCTTTGGCTTTTCTTCCTTACTTTTCAAACATGGGCTATAGGTTAGAGAGTAGAGAAGAATGAGAAAAAAATTCCTAAATTGAAGTAGACGAAAAACGATGATTTTAAGCATCCATATAAAAATAAATTTAGTATGGCCTAAGTTTCCTCAATAGGACACATACTTGTAGGATGAGCATCAAATTCGACCCTGTTTTCTTGATTTCCTTGGTTTTCCTTGATTTTTTAGCCACCCATTTATTTCCATGATTTTACTAGGGTGAGGGAGTTTATTTTTTTTCCATTGCCATTTTATTGAGTAGGGAATATTTCTTGATTGTAAAAATGTTCATTTTTATTTTTGTGCCCTAGATTCAATCTCACATTGAAGAATAAACATGCTAAGAATTTTGGATGCCATGTGGGAATATGGTGAACTTGAGGGGGGTTTTAATACAAAAATTTCGAGTTGCGAATTGTGTGGGAAGCATATGAAAGGGGGAATACCCTGATTGAAATACCACCTTGCACAAATTTTGGGAAGCATAGAACTTTACCTAGATGTATCTCTAAAAATCGTCTATATTTCCATCAAATCACTAGAAGATAAAGATTCTTTCAAAAGTAACAAGGCAGTTGTGAAACATCAAATTTCAAGGGGAGGAGTGGGGGAAGTGAGAGTGGTTCTTTAGAATCACCTTTCACGCCCGATCATGAGAGTTCATCTTTCTTTATTCTTAGAACCACACCTAGTTGTCAAACTTCTATTAGGTAAATGCTTAAAAGAAATAAGAAGGAACAAGTTAAGATGTTGATGGGTAGGTTTTTTCTATGGAATGACATTCTCTTGAGCATTGCTAAGAAAAATCCATTTTACTAGGCTATCTTTGATGCTATTGCTATTTTTGACCTGTGGCACAAAGCCCCTTCCTATGACAGCTTAAGAGGGCCTATTCTTGAAAATGAAAAGGTTGGTTGCACTACTATATTGGAGGAATTCAGGGCATCATGGGAACATATTGGATTCACTATGATTTTATATGGTTGGACTGATCAACATGGCAGAAAACTTATTAAATTTTTGGTTAACTATCCCAAGGGGACAATGTTTATGAAATCGATTGATGCATCTGCACATATCAATATGCACACTTATTATGTGATTTGTTGGATGTGTTCATTTGGGAGGTAGGTCCACAAAATGTTGTCCACGTCATGATGGATAACATTGAAAATTATGTTGTTGTTGGTAAGTTTCTTATGGAGAGGTATCCTAACTTATTTGGGCACCTTGTGCTACACCATTGTATTGATTTGATGTTAGAGGATATAGGGAAAATTCCTTATGTAGGGATATTTTTTAATCATGAAAGAGAATAATGAAATTTATATATAATCATGCATCTATGCTTAATTTGCTAAATTCACCAATAAAAAGGAGTTGGTGCCTCCTGCTATTACATGGTTTGCCACTAGCTTCATATCTCTTCAATCTGTCTTGAATTCTATGAGGGGTGTGAAGAGAATGTTTCTTGCAAAGGAAGTGCATGCTTTATCTTTTAGGCAGAAACCAAAGGGAGAGACCATATGTAGGCTAGTTTCATATCATGAGATATTTTGGGTAGGATTACATGAGATGTGTGACATTATTGAACCTTTGGTAAAGGTTCTTCAATTGGTTGATGGAGACAATCCCATAATGGGCTACTTGTATCATGCCATGGATGAGATCAAAGAAGCCATTCATAGCTATTATGAGGATTAGGGGGATGAGAGGTTTGAGAAACAACAGTTGATATAGAGAGTGATTAAAGAGTGATGGAACAATAAACTACATCACCCCATTCATGTTGCAGATATCTACCCCAACTTCACATTTTCTTACTCCTCTGGTTTTATATTTGATGTTGAGGCGATGGATGTATTCTTTAGTTGTATCCATAAGATGGTAACATGTTCGGAAGAATGTGCATATATTTTTAAAAGAATGGGCTCATATATAGGATGGAAAGTGTCACATTTATACTTGACATGGCTACCCATCATAGGAAGACCAAAATTCCAGGTAACATATAGTTTGTTTAAAATTTCATTATCTCTTCATACTTTGCTTCAACTTTCAAATTTCAATTTTTTTATTAGGTTTATCTTATTTGTTGTAAATGTGTGGTGGACAAGCTATGGTGGCAGAGTACCAAATCTCCCAAACCTTTCCATTTGAGGGATCAACCAAACATGTAGCACCACTGGAGTGTAATTGAAAAAAACACACACCAAGAAGCATAATGGGTTAAAAAATTTCAAATTATTTTTTTAATTAATTATAAATTATAGTTTATTATTTTTATAATTGTTAATTTATAATTTCTAACCCTCATATATATTGGATTCTTAATTCCTTGATGACATGGTCTACCCCTAGTAAAATATTTTATTGTAAGTGAGGCAACTTCAAAAAACACTTAATGTGGAGGCCATTGATGAGAATGACACCACTATTGCATGGAGGGTTGACGCTGAGAGACTTGTCATGGAATCAACCACTGATTGGTTAGAGGAGGAGACACTGGAAGAGGTTGCAAGGAATAGATAATAGAGGATGAGGAGGGGGTTAAGGAGAAGAAATAAGAGGAAGATTTAACACCACATAGTGTTGAGAAATAGAAACAAGAAATTCCAATTTAATTTGTCCTTGAATTAAACTGTGAATTAAAATTGAACCCTATTCTCATAGAAATTTGTAAATAGTTAATTAAGGTTAATTAACTGAATTAGCTTAGGAATTCCACGTTGGAAGTCTTTTGGAAGTCATTTGTATGCTCTCCCTAAATTTTAGGGGTCCAGTATGAGTTTAAATTGAGTTGTAATTAGATAACTCAGTTTATTGAGTTATGGCCAGTTAAATTAGTTCTAATTGATTATGGAGCTAATAGAGGACTAATAGTTAGTTGGTGCACTAGTGCATCCACAAGTGTTACTCTAGTTAACTGAACATTCCCTCGTGAGAAATTCATGCATGTTAGTTTAGAGAAAGACCCATTTGAGACTAGATTGGAGGGATATTGTACTATCATTTGTATGATTTACTAAGTTGTAAATATCATGCATGCAATCAGGAAGAGGACCTAATTAGGATTGCGTATTTTTAGAAGCATGAATTCCCTTTAAATATGGGTTATTCATCCTAGGAATTGTGCAAAGAAATAGGGGCTTGGCAAGTAGTGGAAATTGGCTAAGTGTTGGCTAATAGCGGGCTTGTGAGGTAGAGAGGGTTGAGCATACTTGTGCAGAATTATTCTTATGAGAATAATATTTGTATCTTCACTCGCATTTATGATTTAATGTAATACAAATAGGTGGGTTTTTGAGTTGTGGCTTTCCCCAAGAAAACTTACTGTGTTATGTGCCATTGATTTATCTTCTTCTTGTTCATATTGTATTCATTGATCTATTGGCTTCCACTAATTGAAAGTAGAAGTAGATTATTTTCCTATGCTTTAGTAAATTGCATGAGCTTGTGAATCTACAGGAATTCTACATGGTATCAGAGATGAATTAAATATAATAGAGGAGAATTCAAAGTTTTGAGTTTTGTTTTACAGGTGAATTTTGAATTTTCAATACATACTTCAGATGGTGTTCTACTGTTTGCAGCTTGAGTGTGCCTTGGAAGGTAGCTCGAATTATATAACATGGAGGGATAGAATGGAGGTTGTGTTGGAGGATAATTTCTTGAAGGATTTCGTTGATCAAGACATTCTTAATCTAGCAGCATCAGATGCACAAAATTTGGCTGAATGGAAGAAGTGTGTGGCAAAGGCGAGGTGGATAATCCTTGAGGGAGTTTACGAACACATTGTATTCAGTCTTCATGGCAAGGAAAATTCATTTGCTATGTGGAAAGCATTGATTAAATTGTATCAGAACAATAGTGACCAAAGGAAGTTGGCACTAAAGGACAAACCACGAAAAATAAAAAATGGAGAAAGGTGAGACTATTCCAAAATTCTTGACCAAGTTCATTCAATGTAGTGATGAACTAAGAAGTGTTGGAATCACGGTTTTCAAGGATGACATGGTGAGTCTTACTCTTCTGGGACTCCAAAAGAGTTGGCATAGTTATTAGGACTCTTTCAATGATCAAGAGAAGTTGCCATACTGGGAATGACTATGATGCAGGAGGCGATCAAGAGGAACACGAGGGATGGCTCTTCAGCAAAGACTGATAATGAACAGAATTGTGCCTTAGAAACTAAGGCGAAGAAGGGAAAAGGGAAATCTTCCCATTCCAAATTGGTTTCTTGCCATGGAGGTAAGAATAAATACATGACGAAAGTTAAGTGCTTTCATTTTCATGAGCTAGGCCATTTTGCTACAAATTTTTCACTCAAGAAATACAAGGAGAAGTCCTCAGGAGGAGTGGTGAGTGAGGCTTTGGCCTCTCAATTTGAGTTGGACTTTTCCATCATTGCATGCATGATGTCATCAATGATAGGAAGTGTATGGTACTTAGATAGTGGAGCTTCATTCCACATTGACTGGCAATAAGGAGTTATTCATTGACCTAGAGGAGAAATATCTCCAAATGCATATCGAGATGGGTGACGATGGGAGCTATAGTGCTACTAGATTGAGCACGGTTACTTTTTAGAGGGAGCATGGGGATCTACTTACCTTGAAGAATGCTATTTATGTCTTCAGGCTGAAGAAGAACTTGGTATCTGTTGCCATGCTTGAGGATAGAGGTTATGGTGTGATCTTCTCGAAAGGAAAGGCGTTCCTTCAACACATAGCCATGGGTCAAGTAAAGAAGATAGGGATTTGAGTGAAGGATCTCTATAAGCTTGAGGTATAGGATTGTGTTTCTTTGAGCATGAAATCAGAGATGGTGCAGAGCCAAGATGTTGTCAAGTTGTGGCATAGGCAATTGGGTCACTTGCATCATGGAGATTTGAATATCATGCAATAGATCTCCACCAGTTTTCCCAAAGGTACACTAGAGCAAATTGATACATGCAAGGGTTTTACTTTGGGTAAATACACCAAGTCTTCCTTTCATGATAGAGATATTCGAGAAAAGGCTATTCTGGATCGAGTCTATTCAGATGTCTGTGGACCATTCTCGATAGCATCCATGATCAAACATAGGTTTTATGTTATATTTGTAAATGACTTTTCTAAAAATGATGGATATTTTTTATGCAGAAAAAGGATCAAACCTTCACAAAATTTTGTGAGTTGAAAATTTTGATGGAGAAAGAGTCGAGCAAGAAGGTTAAAGCTCTATGGAGTGATAATGGTGGTGAGTATGTATCAAATGAGTTTAAGAACTTCTGTGTAGCGGAAGGGATTAAATGGGAGTTGACGACACCCCATAACCCTTAGTGGAATAGGGTGGCTGAGAGGAAGAACATAAGCATAGTAGGGGTAGCAAGGGAAATTTTGCATGATCAGGGTCTTCCACTATACTTGTGGGTTGAGGCATGCAACACAATGGTTTATGTTTAGAATCATAGCCCACATTGGATACCTGGGATGAAGACTCCAGAGGAGGCTTATTCTGGTAAGAGGCTAGATGTTGGTCACTTCAGGATTTTTGGGTCATCAGTATATTGCCATGTGACCAAATATGCATGGAAGAAGCTTGAGCCAACAATAGAGTTGGGGATATTTATGGGGTACACTGATACAACTCACAACTATCAGGTGTACTTTCTGACCAACATAATGATAGTGGTTTGTAGGGATGTCAGATTCAATGAGGAGAAGACCATGCGAGGTTCCCTTGAGAGGGAGCTTCAACTACATGAGGTTGAGGAGATTTTACCTCCTAAGGTTGATGAACCTCAGATTGATGTGGGGTAGCCACGTGTAGAGCATCCAGGAGTGGAGACATCCACTCAAGCAGAGTATTCCAAAGATGGGAGAAAGTGCACCGGAGAGGCAGATAGATTGTTGTTAGATGCTAGAGAGAATGTGGGAGCAACCACATCACATCATAGATAGAGGAGGGCACCTAACAGGTAGACTGGATACATGGATATTATGAGCAGATGTGTTTTGACAAAACCATCTTCCTTTGAGGAAGTAGTGTAACAGTCGGTTTGGTTTGATGCCATGGTGGAGGAGTATGACTCCATAGTTCCTAACAATGTTTGGGATGTGGTCCTGAGATCAGAGGATAACTCCATGGTGAACTCTCGTTGGCTTTACAAGGTAAAGAAACTGCATATGGTAGTGTGGAGAAGAATAAGGCTAGATTTATGGCTTGTGGCTTTTCACAGGTAGAGGGGATTAAATATGATGAGACCTTTGCTCCTATTTTAAGGTACTCATCAATCATATCTATATTGGCATTATTAGCACAGATAAAATGATAAAATCTTTCTGAAAATTAGGACTTATAAGGACTAGATTTTTGGTTAGGGCTTCCTTAATGGCTTCAAAGGGTTGTTTGGCGTCCATTGTCCATTTTAGTGCTGAGTCCTCTCTTAACATGTTATTTCGTTCTCTAATTAATTCTGCCAAATTTGAAATGAATCTCCTAAGCAAATTTATCTTGCCTAAAAATGATTGTAGCTCTTTAATGTTTCTAGGATGGGTGATGGTTAAAATGGCCCCTATTCTAGCAAGATATATTCTAATTATATCTTTGGATATTATATGTCCCAACAACTTACCCTCTTCTAGACCAAAGAGTGCCTTTCTGGGATTTAAAGAAATCCCAAATATCTTGCATTTAGTGAAAACCCTTCTCGGGTGATCTAGGTGTTCATTATCAAATTTAGAAAAGACTGTGATTTCATCTTGGTAAACTACTAAGCAATCATGGATCTCCTTGGCAAAAGCTATATCCGTTGCTCTTTGAAATGTTGCTCTTGTGTTCATTAATCCAAAAGGCATCTTCAAATACATGAAGGTACCCCAAGGAGTAGTAATTACAATTTTGGATTGGTCCTCCGGTTGAACTAAGATCTAGTTATATCCAGAAAATCCATCAAGCAGTGAAATTATGGATGAGCCTACTACCCTGTGAAGGATATGGTCCATTTTTGGTAGAGGATAGTTGTCTTTTAATTAGACCTTGTTTAAATTTCTAAAATCAACACAAAGTCCGATTTCTCCAGTTTTCTTCCTAGCAGTGACTAAGTTTCAAATCCAATCTGAGTATCTAATGGGAGCTATAATTTGGTCATTATACATTCTTTTAACTTCTTTCTCAGTAGATGGCATACGAACTGGATTAATCCTCCTAAGTTTCTTTTTAAAAGGTTTATGATATTCTTTGATTGGTATCTTGTGCTAAATTATGCTGGTGTCATAAGACTTCAAGTCTTCATAACTCCAAGCAAATACATCTTGAAACTCTTTAAACATATTCATGTATTTAACCTTTTCATCTGGATGTAAGGCTTTTGATAATTTAATGAGTTTAGGTTTTTCTTTAGCTCCTGTGTTACATTCTTCTATATCTGCTCTCAAAGGCTCCATTTTCGGCTTCCTAGCTACATTGTTGGAATCAAACAAATCTTCTAATGGGACTAATCCCTTAGGCAAAAAATTATTTTTAAGGTTCAAAATTTCAGGATCATCATTCATTATCTCTTCTATCTCTACATTTTCTAAGTTATCTATTTCTACTTTAGTGAATTTAGTGGGTTTACCTATATCTAAAATATTTACATCTATGTCACTATCTACGTTATTTTCTACTGTGCAGTCTGTATCTATTTTACAATTCTGAAACTCACCTTCAACATTCATGAAATTATAAATGTGAGAATCCTAGGAGAAAATTTGCCAATACTTCAAATAGTCTTGTATAACAGACCTATGTCTCACTTATGTAGTGTACTGATGGTTCGGCTAAAAGGGAAATTTGTAGGAACTAGCAAAAGTAGCCAGATTGTGGGCTTGCATATTCTATTTTCTAGGAATGGCAACAAAATTTGTTTCCAGAAAGTCTTTGATAAAATCTAGGACAGTCTCTCTATATTGAATCATTCTAGGGTTGTTTACAAAGTATTCACCATTAATTTGTTTAATAATCAATTATGAGTCTCCAAGTATGGAAACTCTCTTGGCTCAATGTTTTCTAACCATTTGTAATCCTAAGATTAGAGCTTCATACTCTGCCATGTTATTTGTGCATTTAAACTTTAACCTAAATGCATGACCTTTGACATGATTATTCTCCATATTTTGGATCCACACTCCTGCTCCTGCACCAAGTCTATTCACAGATCCATCAAAATCCAAATTCCATAGGGACTCATGAAAAATGTTTTCACTGTCAACTATTTTGTATTTCAGTTCTTCAGCTATGATTTCCTTTTTGTCATGGTCTGAATTGTACTAGATGAAAGAGTCCATATCATAATGCACTGAGTATATAGGAAATTTTTGTGGTTTTTCAGCACTAATCACCATGTATTTCATCAAGGTCTCTCTATATAGTTTCGTATGTTGGAAAAAAACAGATATGGTGGCATAAGACATATCTAACTGTAAGGATCCTTGCATTTTTTCTCCCCATGAGAAAGATAGTAGCATTCCATATTTAGATGGGATGTCTGCAACTACTATGTTCATCATAATACTCTTTGTTGGGCACTGGACTAGAGATACACATAAATCCTTGATCAAACGAAGGCATTTAACTTGGCTAGAGTCAAAGGAAAACAAATCCGTATATGGTATAGTGATATCTAATTTTAGTCTCTCCATGATTGCTTTTGGCATCAAGTTATGGGATGCCCCTGAGTCTAACATGGCATTATGTAATATTTTGTCATGAATGTTCAGGCTAATGTAGAAAGGAGGGATTCCCCCTTGTTGATGAGTACCATTCACCTCAGGGCCAAACAATAATTCAGGTTGATCATCATTCAAATTGAAAGCATATTCTCCCTCTCCTATATTTAAAGTTTCAGTTATCTGTGATCTATAGGATTCATACTTTACTAACTCGGTCAAGGGAACTGATATCTTCAATTTTGCTATTTCATTCCTGAGGTTGAAAGGGACCTGAGATTTGTTTGTTTGGATGAGATCTTCCTTAACAAATGCAATATGTGTGTTTTTATCTTGTTTCTCAGTATTAGGAAATTCAATCTGTTTTTCAGTTGTTTTTCTTTGATTTCTCTTGTTTGGATTGATTTCAGTAATTGTTTCAGTTTGAGTTTCAGTAGAGGTTATATCTACAATTTTTGGGGTAGAAGTCTCTGGTGTTCCCCTAGGGAGAATTTGTAAAATTTTAGTGGCAGGAGCTTCTATTATCTTTTTAGTTTGGGTATGGATTGATCTTTTAATGGGAGCTTCATTGTTATTTTTACTTCTTAAGCTATATTGTTTGTGAACCTCATATATAGTTGACTCATAACCTTGTTTAAAGTAAAAGCACTCGCTAGATTCTACTTGCAATTGTTGCAGAATGCACAACTCATGTTCTTCTTGAGTACAAAAAACAACATCTTCATTTTTTATTCCTAACAAGTTTATTTGGGTTTTATCCTCTCCTTCATGGCTATGTGAACCCTCAGCATAGTTTTCTTGGAAGGGAGGCCTGATTTGCTGATATGGTATAACATTATTTCTAGTGTTAGGATTATTCCTAAAGTTGGGGTTTCTTATTAGGGGTGGTTGTTGATTCTCCCAGTGAGTTTTTCTTTCCATGTTTTCTGATCTATCCATTATTCTCTCTACACTCTTTGCTAAAATATCTATCTTTCCATCAGAAGTGGAAGTTTCCTATTTAATTACAACTCTCTTTTCATTTCTCATTCTATCTTTCTTGGCTAACAAGTTGGCCTCTACACTAACATCATTACTTTGCATTTGTTCCAATGTTTCAAGGAACTTTCTTTCCCTTAATTGGTATGACATGTCAGTGTCAAAATCATCAGGGAATTTGATTAATGCTAGGTTAGGTGGAGGCTTAAGATTAGCAGGGATTGCATTGTAGATGCTATTGAACCTAGTATAATAATCCTAAACTTACTCATCAGGAACTCTTCTAATGTTATCATATTCAGAAAGTATTTGCAAAGGGTTTTTCCTTCTCTCCCATCTATCAATGAATAATCTATGAAAAGTATTTATGTCTGCAATATGGTTGGAAGGTAAAGCTTTGAACCATTTCTTAACATCCCCAGTTAATGTTTGGGAAAACAACCTCATTTGGACATCTGATTCATCTACCTCATGCAACTCAAAATAGTCAGTCATTTTATTCGCATGCTATTGGGCAGTGTATCAACCAGTAGCATCAAACAAAAAGATTTTTCTTTGATAATATTGGGGCATCGCATGGAGTTGTCCAAGTAAAACCAGAGGTGCATATTGGTCTGCCATTGATGATATTCTTGCTTGACTAGGGGGTAAAGTAGTGGTGCTTGAGGAAAGGTTTGAACTAGATGGAGATGAACTAGATGATGATGAGGATGGTTGATGAATAACTGGTTTAGGGGAATGGACTGTGGTGGATACTATAGGTGAGGTTGTAATAAAAGAAGGTTTATTTATAGTGAGTGAAGATTGTGCAGAAATTTCAAAAGCAGCAGCAGTGAGGGCAGCTAGTTCAATAGATTGTTGAAAGTAAGCATCATCTATATGGCTTATCAAGGTAGAGTTCAAAGCTTCTAACTTGTCAAAAGTCTCCAAGACATATTTATCTAAATCTGGAAGGATAATCACCCTTTTTTATTCAATGAGTTGAATAAACTCAGGGTCTAACACTATTTCATGGATTGCATTCTTTGATTTACTTCTAAATAATGAGAGTTCAAATGACAAATCAAAAGGGATTTTCTCTAAAGTTGACAACTCCTCAGGGAGTGAGTTTTCTTTGACTAATTGGTTACTACTTGCTTGAGTTTCTACTTTGTTAGGTTTTCTTAAATTCCTGTATGGGTCATCAACTGTTGGGTTGCGTTATATTCTTTCCACGTAGTTAACAGGGGGTTTGAAGGGCACCCGTAACCCCACTTTATGGGGTCTGGGGCAAGCGCCCCAGAAAATTTTGGTTTTGGACCCTATGTTAGGTTGGGCGGACCCACCTATGGTTTTGTGCATGATTTTCGCACATGTTTTTTGACGCGATGGTTTTTCGGTCCATGGTATTGCACGCGATGGTTTTCGGTCCATGGTATTGAATGCTTCGGCATGTATAAACATGTATTATAACATTGAAAGGAACATAATGAAAAATCAAGCTGGTAGTCCCAGTTTTGGATCCAGTGGGAAACTCTTTGTGTATATGTGTTTTATGTGTTGTGCTCTCGCATTGTTTATTTTTCTATGTTTTAGAATTCATATAAAGGTAATTTTTGTACGGGGTTAAAACCTACATTTGGTATCAGAGCAATTTTGGCTTCAAGGGGATGCCTTTGTTGCTGAGGGGTTTCGCTCAAGCCTGTGGTAGACCTTGTTCAGTGGGAGATCTGCAAGATCGATTCTAGTGGTGAAAGAAGATGGCGAGTAGTGGAAAGATAGAGATCGAGAAATTTAATGGTCAAAGTTTTGAGTTGTGGAAACTCAATATGGAGGATCTGTTGGTG